>BTHU01000007.1:0-50000 GCA_036184795.1 Tokudaia tokunoshimensis
AACCCTAACCCTAACCCTAAACCCTAACCCTAACCCTAACCCCCCTAACCCTAACCCTAACCCTAACCCTAACCCTAACCCCCTAACCCCCACACCCTCACCCACACCCTAAACAATAACCCAAAACCAAACCCAAGAATTGATTGTTACTAAGTGTACCAAGAATACTACCATTATACAAGTGATGAGAATTTTTTTAAAAGATTCCACAATACTTAAGAAGTCCCTACTTCTAAAACTTTCATCTACCCCAAGGTCTAAACTGCACACACATTCAAAAACAAACAAAACCTGCCTGGTACTTGTTTTCCAGGGGAGAAAGAATCACACTACTTTTAAGCTTCTCTAAGTAAAGATTTAATCTATAAGAGTTCTTGTTGAATTCACTGAAACTAAGGCCTGTGAAATGACTTAAAGTGTTTTAACTGGTGTTGTCAGAAAATATAAATAAGATGATCAGGGTTCAATCCTCGAACCCCCACACAAAATGGAAGAATAGAACTTATTCATCTTGCACCATAAGCATGCACCCTCACTGTTTAAAGATAATAATAAAAGAAAAATAGGTCTTGAAACTTTATCCTCGTAACACATTACATTTCATTCTATAGAATAGCTTATATATATATCCGAAGAGATTGACACATAATATGATCAAATTGTCTCTACTAAGGATTCCCATTGATAAAGATTTCTGGCTAAAGAATGAGCTAAGTGTCTGTCAGAAAACACCTAGGAGAGGCTAAGGCTAGCAGGTGACTTTGCTGAAGTTGGACCCCTCCTATTTGCATGGCCTAAGAGCGGAGAGCTCTGAGAGGCCAGGTCCCAAGAGACTTCATCCCAGGATTGCTTCTCGCTGGTGATATGGCTTTCCTGTCACTATTAGATCACCTAGAGATTCCTGGACATTAATTAGCCCACCCTGTTGAGCAGATTCTTGAAGATAACATAGAAATAGACTTTCATGAATTAATACTGTTCAGATGAATTGTTAATTATCTTACAGAATTCCTGACTTGGTTCAAAAAATTTTCAACTTCTTACTTTCCTTTTCTTTTTCTCTCTACTTCAATAAGAGTTCATGAGCTCTGAGCCCCTTTCCTCAGCAGTAAGGGGCTTCTATCGCTTGTCTGAGAAAGGAACACTAGCAATTAATCCTTTACTTAATTGCCCACTGCTAAACAGCACATACAATTTCGCAAGGAATTCAAATCTATATTTAAGCACAGATAACAAGAAACAAGCACTTACTAAAGCACAAATAATAAGAGAGTTACAGAGGAAGTATTTAAGTTGCAAATAATATGGAAGCAATACTTTCTAAAACACAAATAATAAGAAAGCTAGAGAGGAGAGACCAGAAGCTTATTAAAGCACAACTGATAAGATTATAAGGCCAGAAATCATTCAGTCATTTAGCCTTCATCCAACTCTGTGTTCCACCCAGAACTGTTCCCCAAAGGGTGGGACAGGCCTCTGGCCATGTGTCTGCGCATTTTAAGTTATTTAAATTGTCAGTAGTTAAAAAAATTATTTTAAAAAAATATGCCATGCATTGTCTAGGCTTTTTTTTCAAGGGATGGGTTCTTTTGGTGAACAAGCTGTACTGATAGCATCAGCTTGGGGACTCTGTCATTCGTTGTAAAAACAACAAAGGCATCTTTCCCCAAGAAAGGTGAGGACTGCACTGCTATAAACATTTTGTAGCTGCATAGTAAGAATAAATAACTATGCACAGTAGATCAAACACAACCCTGCAAGAAGGAATGGGGACTGCTGGAGACATTTCTCCAGGATAAAAGAAAAATGGAAGGAAGCTCTGAGGTAAGCAAAGAGCCTTTGAAGGAATCTTAGAGAAGATGATTATCAGCCAGCATGCCCTGGCCAGGGGAGAAACAAAGAATTTAATCCTTTATTCCAACTCTAAGACATTGCAATTTAGGTAGTATTGTAAGTTATATTAACTATTGTAGTGTGATAGGTTGGAAATGGTCTTACATCACTGCATTTCATAGTAAATTTTTGTTCATATAGTCTCTATAAAGGAGAATTTGTTATGATGACTTACAGTCTGTAGTCCAGCTCCCCAACAATGGTCAGCTGTGAATGGGAGTCCAAGGATCTGGTCAGTTCCACAAGGTTAGTTGTTTTAGCTGGTCTTCTGTAGAAGTAGCTTCCAACAGAATTGTGCTGGCAAGGGAAATGCAAGCAGGTGAAGAATGGATCTTCCTTCTTCCAATGTCTCTCTTGCCTTCCTCCCCCCATAAGTCCTTCTACTTCCATGTCTTTCTGTTGAAATGTAGATTAGGCATATAAGAGGAAAAAATGCAATATTTGTATTTCTGAGTCTGACTTATTTTACTTAACATGATCTCAATTTGGCCCCATTTTCCTGCAAAGCCCTATCACAATTTTACTCTTTTTATGGCTGAATAAAATTCCATTGCGTATATGAAGCATAGTTTATCTATTCATCTGTTGAGCATCTAGGCTGGGTCCACTTCCTAACTATTGTGAACAGTGTAGCAATAAACACAGATGTGAAAATATCTTTGTCAGCCTGGCAGTCGTGGCACACGCCTTTAATCCCAGCACTTGGGAGGCAGAGGCAGATGGATTTCTGAGTTCTAGGCCAGCCTAGTCTATTGAGTGAATTCCAGGACAGCCAGGGCTACACAGAGAAACCCTGTCTCGAAAAACCAAAAAAAAAAAAAAAAAAAAAAAAAAAGAAAATATCTTTGTGATGCCCTCACTTAGCCTTCTGGGTAAATAATAGATTCAGGAGTGGTATAGCTATAGTACAGATACATAGTAGTTTCTTTGGGGTTTATTCCATGCTGATGTTCGTAAGGCATAAATAATTTACACTTGGAGATTTGCATTCAGTTCTTTGTTACAAGGAGACGTTGGGCTGTCAAGGTTTTCGGTTTTTGACAATTTGCATGTGGTACCCTCATAGGCAGTGTATGAAACAGTCTATGACATGTTCCTTAGAAACAGTATGGTATCCAGCTAGGGGCTGCTGCCCTCCTCAATTTGTAATCCTCCTACTTAACCTTCTTAACAAGGAAAATTCCTACCCTTACAGGAAAGAGGAACTGCATTGGAGAGTGTTAACTAAGAGGGCTATTTACAGAAATGTGAGCTGGATGACAGCGAGGAAGAAACCATAGGCCAAGTACAATAGGAAGCTATTTTGCACAGTAACTTGAAGCAGGGCATAAACTGATTTTCACAATCATCATAGCTGGACAATTTCACAAGGGCAGGCTAGAAAGATTTTCATACATGCCCCTTACTGGACATTATCCTTAAAATGATAGCCTTGATGTGATAAACCGGTCAAATGATACATGTGAGCTTCCCCACGGTAGGAAGTCATACCTTCCCTAAATTGGATGCCTCCCCAAGACTGAAAGGGGAAAGAGCAAAGGTTGCACCTGTGGATAGGCCGCCTCATCTGCTCCAGGACAAAACAGAACCACAACTCAATGGGCAAGCAAGGAGACTGGGAGACAGTTGCTATGCACTCTACTCTCCCCCCACCCCTGCTCCTTCCATCTACTGCACCCCACAGGAGGTAAGGGATGAGGGAAGAAGGTACTGTTAGGTCTGAAGACTATTCCACTGGACAGGTGGGGAAGAAAGGTACAAGTGAAGAGGCAACTTGTTCGTATTTCCACTCTTTGTAATCTGTACTGAAATCCATATTGTAGAAAGAGTAGAAGACTGGGATTCGCGCGCGCACACGCGCACACGCACGCACACACACACACATACCAGTTAATTTTAATATGCCTTGACTAGCTTAATGGCTGAGTGTTTCTAATCCTTCCCAATGCTAACAAACACTCCCCCTGGTACTCCTGAGTTAACTAACTGTGGCACCATGAAATGTAGCTTGGTCCCCAGTTGAGCTAAGGCTTGGTAAGGGCAATGCCCCAAGCCCCTCCACATGTAGAGGACATGACCAGTGGTCACATTGGCTCAAGACAGATCTCTATTTTAACGAGGTACATCAAGGCTTAGAGGACTTAGCCAAGAAGTTTTCCTTTCCAGAAACTCCTCCCTGCAAAAGTTATTTAATTACAGACCGGCCATGAGAAGTGGGTTATAGTTTTACACATCCACTTTCCTCCATGACCATAGATGGCCTCTTTTCATCAGAATCCGCCATAGGCGGCGCCAGTCAGACCCCCCCCACCCCGCCCCCCGCCCCGCCCCCGGCCCCGGGCTAGATCCAGCCCGTGGGCCCACGCTCCTTTCTTAGCTCTTTTATTGCTTACAGCTGTGCTTGGAAGTCCAAGAGCCAGAGAACCGGACAGCCCCGGCCTCTGAGCCAGCTCTGGTTGTCCTGCGCCTCAGACTGAGCTTCCCCACACCGGAAGCGGTGTCCTGGGGCTTCCCCAGGCCCAACACCCCCAACACCCACCTGGCCACTGCGTGAGGTAAGCTCGGTCAAACTTCCTGAGTTCCGGCTCTCCGAGCGACCATGCTCTGAGGTGGATCGGTTGCAGGACCCACAACCCTACAACTAACATCTTTTAAAATCTAGATTTCATCTCTGTTACCCCAGGCCCTATCGGAGAAGTTGCCTGTGTCCACTTACCCTGATTCTCACATGTCTGTGGGCCTTTAAGTTTGATCTTCTCTCCTTTCAGGGTGATCTGTGCCTCCTTCCTCTCCCAGTTCCCCACCTGTGCAAAATCTCCAAGTCCCGCCTCACTCAACCTGCTCATCCATTGGCCATTGGCTATTGATTGATTGACCAAAAACCAATTGTGGACGAGGGCTTTCAATTGTGGACAAGAGGATTCCTGATTTTGGTAGCTGGATTAGTTCAAAGCATTAGAACCAATCCCCAAAAAAAGGTACAGTAAAATGATTTTGGTTAAAAACATTAACACTCTGGAAGTCTTACTACACCAGTACCATAGTGAAGAAAAGAAACTGGAAGGATTTTTCATTCTTTTCCATACTTTTTTAATACATCCTCTAACACTCATAACTTGGATTTACCAACCTTAAAACACCTTCTTAGACTCTCAAACACTTTCTCGGAGCTCTTGTATCCTCAGACCTTACATAAACTTTAAACTTTATACTTTTTTTTCTATCCAGGTGTTCGTCATGAGACACAGGTGGTTGATAACTGGAATCAGTTACTGTAAAGTGAGTTTCTTTAGATAAAGGAATAATAAAAAGTTACTTCTTTCACTAGTTAGTCTTCAAAACCCTTCAGAGGCCTGAGAAGAATAGATTTTACCTGAGTAAACAGGAAGTATAATTCAAAGGGCCTAGGTATCAATTGAAGTGGCAGAGATTTACCAGTTACCTACATGGCCACCCAACGAGGTTCCTGTGGTTTAGATGGCTTCAATGAGGACGTAGGTCCCACAGCAAGATAAGTCTTTAGCTGCCAGGGCCTGGCAAATCTGAGAGACCTTCCTGTGGAAGAGAAACTTAGGAGACTGACCTTACTTTGTCTTAAGCAATACAAGGCATGTCCTGTGTCCTATTTGTCCACAGTTTGGCCAGGGTCCTGGCAGTGGGTAAGGCATTGGGGCAGTTATGCCCAGTCATCAGTGTACCACAGTCCAGGGGGAGTCCTTTGTTGTTATGCCCACATCTTCTTGGAGACCTTGAAGGGGTCACTGCTAGGATTTGGGAGTCTCTGTCATGGTGAGGTTTAAGCATCTTAAATGCCTTGTTCAGCAGGTTCTCTGACAGGGTTGAGGGCCAGTACCCACCAAGCATATCTGAGTTAAACAATCTTTGTCTGTTTTTAGTTATCTGCTCTAAACCATACCTGTATGTTAAAATAAAGAACCTTTTAAAGAGTAAAAGACATAGAGCATAACCATAATTTTTGGAAGATAAAAACTAAGTTCTAACAAGTAAAAACAATGTAATGTCTTCAAAATTAACACCAAGGGGGTAACTATTATGTTACAAGGTTTGGCTGTTAGGGCCACCAAGCAAGGTACATTGTTCTTGTTTTTTCCAACCCATAACAGAGATGGCTGCCAGCCATGTGGCTGCCTTTAATTAAGACAGTGGTGAAGCTATGACTCCTCCTTCTTTATCCCATAGTCAAGATGACAACCAGCCTTGTGTTGTTTATACCATTCCTCCTACCCAGCCCGGGTGTAGTTAAGCAGATGCAGTGGGTGATTTAAAAGAACCAGGCTGCTCTTCACAGCCACTGTTGCCACTGCTGGTGGCTGCATGGATGGGAGGGAGGTGGGGTTAGGGGGTGTGGGGCTTGGCAGCATCTGGGGCCACATGTGCTCAGCCACTGGAGCTGTTTAGAAGTGGGGGTGAAGGGTGGGTAGGAGAGTTCAGTTTCCAAAAATCAATTAGACTCATGGAGTTCAGACTGAAGTTGGCCCTGCAAGGTCTGAGAAAAACTCAATTTGGATAAGTGTCTCAGCAGACACCTGGTGGTATCTGTCAATTGAGGTATAGACCAAAAAGTGTCCATTTTCTAGCCTTAGCTGCAACCCAAAGGCTCAGCTGCACATAAGACTGGGGTTATACAGTCGGGGATGAGGGTTCTCTCAGGTCAAACATCTAATCATCTTGCTCTGACTTCTGAATGCTGGTTTTACAGTCATGAAAACCACTATACACAACTCAAAAATGGAATCCTGAAATTATATTTGTGAATTTGCACATTTTCTTCTGTGTTTTCTTTGAGCTTCTTTCTTTCTTTGTTTATTGAGAGAGGGTTTCTCTGTGTAGACCTGGCTGTCCAGGAACTCTCACTCACTCTCTCTCTCTCTCTCTCTCTCTCTCTCTCTCTCTCTCTCTCTCTCTCTCTCTCTCCCAGGCTTGTCTGGAATTCACATAGACCTCTTGCCTCTGCCTCTCAAGTGCTGGAATTAAAGGCATGAGCCACTATCACCTGGACTCTTTTTGAGACTTTATTCCACCTCTTTAGAAACTCTCACACTCCATGCATAGACTTCTTGGATTGCTATATATTCTTAGTAATTAGCCTTTCCCTCCTAAGCAACATCATTCTTCATAATTTTTTTTTCTTCTGAATTCTACTTGGTCAAACATTGTAGTATAGTGACTTCAGAATTCTATTGGTTAAGGTATAAATAATCTAATAATAAATATTCTTGTAGACAGTACAAAGTTTAATATTGCTTTTTTAACTAGCCATATACTTGTTGTCTTTTAAATGGTGTGTTTAAGCCATTCATGTTTAATGTGTTTTTATGTGTTTAATATTAAAATCTGTGGCATTTCTAGTTATAAATTGAACATTTTTATTATTCACTTCATCGTTACTGTTGAATTATTACTCATTTCCTGTTATTCTTTCTATCTTCCTGTAGGCATGTTAAAGATACCTTCAAACTACTATAAGTTCTGATATGACAATGACTATAATTCTTATTTTCACTTTCTGCATTAATGTTGCTATTATTTCTCTGGTTACCTTCAAAATGTTTTCTTTTCAGAAATTCAATTATGGCACACATATGTGTATAGGTTTTGACAGGCTTGTTGTTTTGGTTACAGATATAGCTGATTGGATTTCTGATTTATAGGGCTTTCTATTTTAATTTCCAGATCTATCTATCTTTTTAATATTTTATGAATTTTTAAGTTATGTAGCTAGTATCAATTTTATTTTTTAAATTTATCAGCAATTGTTTCTTCAGATATATATGATGCTTTCTGGTGGACAAGTTCACTGGCCCCAAGAACCAAGGTCAGGGAAGTTGCCCTGAGAAAAGGGGGCAGGGTGGGGAAGAGAGAGAGAGAAAGGGGCATGTATACTGAGAGAGGAGAGGAGAAAAAGAGCTCTTTTTGTCTTTTCAAATAAATCTTTCTTCTGTTACTTTATAGTACTATTATGAATTGTGTTATTTTAAAACATCTTCATCTAAACCAAGGAGCTTACTGTGTGTTTTCAGCACCTATAGGGTGGTAACAAGCCACCACAGGTTAGTTCCTAATGTCTTTTTATGTGTGGCTTTTCCTGTCATATATGTATTATCTTTAAATATTTATATCACCTATACTCTACTAGAATATAGACTGAAAACACACACACACACACACACACACATATACACAGACTGACACTGGCCTCACCTCTGTACTGCAGATCTGTGAGGAAGCAGTTCAACTTTCAAACAGGAGACTCAAGCAGCTTGTCATTCACTCTCATCACCATGAGCTCCTCATGCTCTGTCTTTATAATATCCCAACATCATCTTTAGTTTTACACAGAGCCTTGTGTGTACAAAAACTGCTTTAAATAGACTGTGTCATCTGAACTTTTGTAATAGGATAAACCATACATTATACATATTAAGGTGCCTTCAACTCTCAAAAACATTAATTTTATGTGGCTCAGTCTAACACTAAACTACTAAAAATTATTATAAATACCTTCCTAGGCTAAGATCCAAGAATACTGAATTAGAAATGAAAATTGTAGTACTTAAGATTGGAAGTTAAGAAATCAGATTTTTGGGTTGGAGAGATGGCTTATCAGTGGCTGCTCTTCCAGAGGTCCTGAGTTCAAATCCCAGCAGCCACATTGTGGCTCACAAACATCTGTAATGGGATCTGATGCCCTCTTCTGGTGTGTCTGAAGACAGCTAAAGTGTACTCATAAACATAAAATAAACAAATCTTTAAAAAAAGGTGTATACATGTGTGAGTGTGCATGAGTTTGTGGGTGTGAGTATATATATGAGTTAGTGTGTGTTAGTGTGAGTGTGTACGTGTGAGGGTGTGTATGAGATGTAGGGCGAATTTGAGTATAGAAGCAAATGGGTATGACCTGTCTGGATTTGATGAGGAAAACAGTAGTCATTCTGCTCATTCTGAGTTTTAAGCATCTACGATAAAATCAGAAACTCTGTGACTTTTACAAGAGTAGGGAGCACAGTTGTCAGGAGCAGAGAGCACAGGCGTCAGTACAGCTGCATGAAAGGCGAAGGGGCTAACGGGCAGGGAGCACTAGATTTCTGCCATGTCCACAAAGTGAGAGCTCCTAGGAAGGCTTCATTGCTTCTGTGTACATGCAGCCCAAAGTGTGGGAAGTCTGAGCCACAACATCCAAGACACTGGCCTCTGACAAGCCTACCTTTCCAAACATCATGAGGTTTCTTATCATTCAAGTGTAACCCAAGCAGAAAAAATGGGAGGTTCCAACCCAGGCATAGTTTGGACATTTTTATGGGACAGACCTTGAGTTTATTCAAATGTGAGTGCATAGCACCCTCCATTAAGTCATCTCACCCCCTCCTTAGCCACAGAGTTTATGCAGTCTTCCACATTAAAAATCCACTATAAAATGCTTCTAGCACTACTGCTGAAAATATGACCATGGTTCCTGTCAATTACAGTCCATTTTTATCTTTTATTTTTTCTAACAGAAATGGATTTCCAGAAGTTGGTGGGAATTTATAAAATGAATTACTAAAGCTGCAGTCTACTATAAGCAGAGTGAGGATGGGTAAGAGCCTGACACAGTAATTCACAGCAAGAGGCATTGCTATTTTTATTCAAAATAAACAATGCACCAACGGGTTGCCTTCAGGGTTATTTACCTTATGTATTATTTTGTAACACACCTCTTGGGGCAGCCTAAATGCCATGACCCTGATGTAGCTACATTTATTGTCTAGATGGCCTTTCTTGTTTTCAAAACCCCAGGTGAGCTCTGAGACTCTAATAAATGATGATTGGCTCTCACTAAATGTGACAATCCCTTATCAAAAGCTAGAATAAGCTTGAGCCTGGAAGGGATGGATATCTGCAGTAGAGCCTTTAGGGATGGTTTTCTTCACTTAGGTGCATTAAAAAGTCCTTGACTGAAAATGGCTTGTGTAAAGCCATCCCTGTCAAGCTTGGATGCTGTCTTCATGGTACACAGCCCTGGACAAAAGCCATCGAGAACTAAGCACAGTGAGAAGACAGACTCCTGGCTCCTAATAAAATGAGAAAGATCAGGTAGCTACTACTGAGCTTTGCCCTTTCTCAGAGCTCCTATGGATTTGGACATGCATTATCTTTTACAGCCATTTAATTGGGGTTAATCTCCTCTGGTATCATTTCACCTGACAACAGAACTCCTTACCTATGACCTTAGGCATTTTTGGTAATCAAGTGAACAATTGTAATGATGGTAGGTGAACTACTCTACATCAACTGTTAATCCTGAGATTGGCCAGAAAAACCAGCTCCAGCATTTTGGGCCAAATTTAAAGCAAGCTTTAAATATTAAATATTGGCCAAGGGATAGACTTTGCTCAAGACCATTTCCTGGAATTTCTCAGCTGAGAATGGCCTTGAGCCATGTGTTGCAGGGGTTTATAAGGACAAACCTATAGGACAGTTATTTTCCCATGGAACTTTGTTATTCCAGCATTCCAGGAAGTTACCTGGTCCCTGGGCCAGTGAGCCATACAGGTTTGGGCATTACACAGCCTTGATCTGCTCTCATCATAATCTCTTTACCTCTATACGTTGTTTCTCTAGTAATTACTGTGATATCATTTATATATTATAAATGAGGTATTGCACATCAAGTAATGGGTATAGACAAAACTTCTACTGCTATGATCCATTACTAGCTTGAGTCCATTCTCAATGGATTTAAGTGAAAGATGTACATATATGGTATTAATTGTTAGAATTCTGTCTGAACTCCACCCCACAGTTACCTGGCAATATGGCCCACTCTAAAAGGGGCTGCTTGCCCCCTCCTCTCTCTCTTACACCTGCTTCCCCACTTGCTTCTCTCTTGCCCTCTTGGGCTTTTCCCTTCCCCCTTCCTTTTCCCCCTCTCTCCACATAGTGATGATCAGCCTCTACTTCTCTACTATCTCCCTCTCTCTGCCTTTCTCTGCCTCTACTATCCTTTTAAACCCCCCCCCACATGCCCTGAATAAACTCTATTTTACACTATACTGTTGTGTGGCTGGTCCCTCAGGGGGAAGGGATGCCTCAGCCTGGGCCAGCTGAGGCACCCCCTTCCCACATACCTCACCACACCCCCCATAGAACATATTCTTATACATCTTTCTCTTTTTATAAACACATCACTAATCACTTACTATATTATATATGGTATTTTTTATATATATGGATATATATTATCTATATATGGTATTAAACTCTTATCACATTAAACTGACAAGATGATTTCTATTTGAATAGATGGGCATATTTTATTTGGAAAACACTGGATTTCCCCATATTTGTAAGATTCTACCTTAAGAGATTAGTTCAATATTACTTATGTGAAACCCTTCTGTTTAGGAAAAAAATAAGACCAGGCTGATTTATTAAGGCAGTCTATTTTGGTAAGTTCAGCCTCTCATTCCTAGACAGCTCTGTGACCTGAGTTGGTACCTAGTTCTCTCAACCGTAATACAGGGCGACTTTCCAGATCTAGCAAAAATATTTCAAACATCTGTGACTTATAAAGCAATGAGGGGGAATGGAGATAGGGGGCTCTGTTCTTTAGGAAGATATAACAATCCTTTGAGGAAGGTAGAAGAAAGGACATCTGGAATTTGAGACGGACAGTGTTGTTGGAATTTCCAACCCCAATAAGCCTATATAAAAAACAAACAATCCAGCTACTATAATTATAAGCTATATGCCTAGATTGGGCAGATACAACACTATACTAACTTATTCCCCAGCTATAAGACTCCCTTCCTACTACATTTTCTCCTGGCCACATGGTTCTGGTCCATTGTACTTCCTCTTCCTGTGTCCCTCTCTCCTTCTCTTGTCTTCTCATTCTCTACCTGCCCCCCACTATTGAACCTCCAGTTCAGCCTTTCCCCTCCACTGCCCAATCACAGACTCTCGCCTTTATTGACCAGTTAAAATGGGTAGAAGGTTCACCTGAGATCACCTGAGTACTTGATAGACTGTTTGCCTGGGCCAGTCCTCCTGAGGAAGCAGAATTAACATCAGAATAAAAACATCATCCAGTCAGCCTTCAACAGGACTGAACAACAACAAAATAAATAAATAAATAAATAAAAAGGAGTGTTGGATGAGTTGGAAAGGAGAGTGAAGTGGATGGGCAATTACTGGATACAAGAGGGGATGGGAGACTTCACAGGACACCAGGGGAGAAAAAGTCCAGATGAAGGAAGAAGGAATGAGCAAGTGAAGAATGTCAACGCCTGTAGGCTCTTTGTGGGCACTCAACAGACAGAGGAGGCAGCCCCATGTGGGTGGAAAACATGGACAGAAAGCAGAAAAGTCCCTTTCAGAGGGCTTGAAGGGCTTTTAATGCCACAGCAAACACTTGGGATTTCTATCTGTAAGTCATTCTGAGCCTGGGAGTACCATGATTTGTTCTGTTTTTCCTAGAATAGGTCCTGGGAATAGAGGGAAATTGTAAAAATAAAGTAATTAATTAAATTAAAAATTTTAAAATAATTGGAGAGGGAAAGAAAGTTGTTTAGCCTATTATATAAAGGAAAACCCATCACTACTACAGAAAAGAGAATCTGAATGAAAAGGTTGTCACACATGCATGTGATATGGCATGCCTACATATCTAGAGCTTGAGAGGCTACGGCAGAAGAATGGAGAGTTTGAGACCACCCTGAGCTACATAATGAGACCTTGTCTCAAAAGAAAAAACCAAAGATCAGAAAAGAGGAGACAAGAGGGGGAAGAAAAAAGATGGGAGGGAAGGAGACTGTTTTCAAGTGGGGGTAGCTCTTATAAATTAATGGTTGAAATTAATTGTAAACAGTGCCAAAGTTTACAGTATGGGTGAGAACATGAAAGTAAAGATTGGGGATTCAAATGTAAGAAAAGCAATTTGGCTTATATTTGACCTCACATACTTCTTGTAACAGGCTGGCTCTGCTGTATTTTACAAGCACTAGTAATACACAATATGTTTTGGAAAGCAAAATGTATTTCTTTAATGCTTCAGACTCATAAATGTAATTCTGGGGAACACATAATTTGACTGTTCTATTAGTTCCTTGTTGGAGGAGGTGTTCTTTGTAGTAAACAGACATTTGTCTCGTGCTACTGTCTCAAATTTAGTTTTCTTTTTGAGTTCAGAATATAAGGTTTACATTAGAAAATTGAACATAAAATGCTCTTTTAATTTAAAGAAAAAATAGCTGATGGAAGGTAATCATAACAGAAATATAGTTGCAGAGAAGTAGCATCTCCCACTTTAGCAGGATACCTACTAAAAGGAGCTAGAAATAAGAAATTGGGGACAAAGGGTATTGCCCAACTTCTACAGGACCATGTGGGCATTTGTCTTTCTTCTCATAAAGCTGTCATCTACACATCATTACCAATTGCTTTGCAGATGGTGCATGGCACATGCATATTTCTATTTCAGGAACCCAACAGAGATTGTCTGTCATCATAAAAAAATCACATAAATTTTCCAGTGCAGAAACACTGGAAATACTAAGTCAGGGTGCCAGGTTAGGTGTCTGCTGAGGTCCACAGATCCATTCCCTGACTGCAATCTTCTTGCTGTGTTCCCATGGCAGAGGGAATACCAGAGCTCTCAGGGTCTCTTTTCTAAGGATAGAACTTATGAGTACTCCATGAAGGCTACATACTTGTGACTTGATAATCTGTCAAAGGCTCATAATCACATTACCCTGTGGTTCCAGTTACCATGTACAGATTTCAAAAGGACATAAACATTCACTCCATAGCACAGAGTATCTAGTATTTCAGTGGCTCAGTCTCAAAATTGAGAAAGAAATCTGAGTGTCTAGGTCTTTGGAGAAGGCTGGCTTAGGGGCTAATGCTGACAATGTAGAAGCTGCAGATGGGTCCTTGGTCAAGGCTTAGGCTGGGCAGAAAAGGGACTATCAACATGAGAGGTGAGTAACAGAGCTAGTTGGCACCCGATCGACAGGAAGTGAGGGCTGCAGAAGCTCAGAGAAGTGGGACCAAGGTGGATGTAGAAGGCAACCTGAGCAATGTAGCCTGAGAAACTGTGAGATCTGTGTCATGACTAGTTTAGGAACAGAAAAGCCCTCAGTACAGTTTTGTGCTATCTTTCTTGAGACCAAATGTAAACCATCATTTGTCTTGTATCCAGTCTGTATATGTCACCCACCCATGTCTGTCTCAAATTTACTGTCACTGCAGCTCTGTCTTCAGATAACCCTTCCATAGAAGCCCATTGCTACCACAGTGCTTGTGTTTTCTGGCTACCTTTACCTTACTATGGAGTGGAATTGCCATCTCACATCATCACAGGAAGAACAGTGCACATAATATTTTAAGGGTAAAATAGCCAGTTTGTGTTACTTTTACTGTAGCATACAATTAAACATTGTTGTTAACCTGTTATTGTGTTTAATTTATAGGCTAAAGTTTATCATCAACATTCATGTACAGAAAAACAACATGCATAAAGCTTGCTGCTATTCCACTGGAGTCTTGTCATGCATTTCCTTTGGATAAGGGATTAGTAATAATTATAATTAGTAAAATTACTTAAGTACCAAAATATTTTTAGTTAAGGCTGTTTTAGTAGGAATATTTCTACAATGAGTTAATCCCTATAAAGCATGGAACACAAGTCCTGGCACATGGAGTTCAATAAGTGTTAGTAATTTTTAAGGTTAATTAAGTGTATTCTGTAAGTGCCTGCCTTAGGAATCAGAGTAAATAGAGTATAATTACTCCTCTTGATGGTCCAAGGTCATCATAAATATTAATTACTTAATGAGGCTATGAGCATAAGGAAATCTTAGAAGTGACTAGTAATTTAGGGGTTGTTGGCTTCTGCACAAAACAACTATTGTGAGGGATGGCTAATGGTGGGACTGGCATTCAGCTAACTACTACTCACTCTATCACACTTTCAGTTCTCAAGGCTGTCAATGTGCCTGTACTTTCTAATTCTCACCTCACAATTTTCTACCACTAAGCGTCTTTGAGTTGAGACACGGAGCCAATTAAATATTGGAAATACATACAAACAAGGACTGATCTATTTAACTTACCTCAACCCATTTTCTATTTGTTTAGAAACCCTGAAGTTTCCAGAGTGAAGTCTGTGAATCTATCCAGGTGCGATATTGCATACCTGTAATAACAGCGATCAAGAGGCTGAGGCAGGAGGATTGCAAGCTTGAGGCCAGGCTGAGCTACATAGTGATACTGTGTCACAGAAAATGAAATAAAGGAACGGGTAAGAGGCCAACCTCAGTTTGGATCCCAGGAAAACCTAACTAAGAAGGTCCCCAAAATCAAGTGGGTAGTATCTTAGTCGGGGTTTCTACTGTCATGAAGAGACACCATGGACATAGCGACTCTTTTATTTTATTATTTTATTTTATTTTTATTTTCTGTATTCTTTATTTACATTACAAATGATTTCCCCTTTCCCAGTTCCCCCTTTGCGAAAGTGCCATAAGCCCTCTTCCCTCCCCCCTGTTCCCCATTTGCTTAAGAATTTCATGAATTCATTGCTTTCAATTGCTGAGTAGTATTCCATTGTGTAAATATACATGGAAAATATCTCTGATAAAATTGAAAAAATATATAGAAAAAACATGTTAAGATTGACCATTTCATGAAAAATTATACAGATAAGATGGTAGGAATAAAACATTCCTAAATTGATTGAAAGTAGAATTAAAAACATTTTCTTATAAAATTGAAGATTTACATGGAAACTATCTCTGATAAAATTGAAGAAATTTATGCAGATAAATGGGTAAGAATAAAAATATTCCTAAGTTGATTGAAAGTAGAATTATAACCATTTTCTGATAAAATTGAAAATTTACAATGAAAATATTTCTGATAAAATTGAAAAAAATATATGGAAAAATATTAAAATTGAAGATCATGGAAAATTGTACAGATAAAATGGTAGGCATAAAAATATTTCTAAGTTGGTTGAAAGTGAAATTATAACCATTTTCTGATAAAATTGAAGATTTACCTGGAAAATATCTCTGATAAAATTGAAGAAATATATAAAAAACACATTAAGATTGATTATTTCATGGCAAAATTATACAGATAAAATGGTACACATAAAAATATTCCTGTTTTTTGAAAGTGGAATTATAAACATTTTCTGATAAAATTGAAGATCTACAAGGAAAATATTTCTGATAAAATTCAAGAAATATATAGAAAAAGATGTTAAAACTAACTATTTCATGGAAAATTATACAGATAAAATGGAAGGCATAAAAATGTTCCTAAATTGATTGAAAGTAAAATTATAGACATTGTCTGATAAAACTGAAGATTTACATGGAAAATATTTCTGATAAAATTGAAGAAAAATATAGAAAAACATTAAAATTGAAGATTATCGTGAACAATTATACCAATAAAATGGTAGGCATAAAAGTATTCCTAAATTGATTGAAAGTGGAATTATAAACATTTTCTGACAAAATTGAAGATTTACATGGAAAATATTTCTGATAAAATTGAAGAAATATATAGAAAAATGTCAAAATTAAAGATTATCATGGAAAATACTACAGTTAAAATGGTAGACATAAAAAACATTACTAAATTGGAAGAGGAATCACAAATATTTTCTGATAAAATTGAAGATTCACATGAAAAATATTTCTGTTAGACTATGTTTTTGGTTGGGGAATTGAGTCCATGATGTTATAAGATATTAAGGAATAGTGATTGTTGCTTCCTGTTATTTTTGATGTTATTTTTATGTTTGTGTGGTTCCTTTCTTTTGGGTTTGTTGGAAAAAGATTACTTTCTCACTTTTTCTAGGGTGTAGTTTCCCTCCCTGTGTTGGTGTTTTCCATCTATTATCCTTTGTAGGACTGAATTTGTGGAAAGATATTGTGAAAATTTGGTTTTATCATGCAATATCTTGGTTTCTCCATCTACAGTAATTGAGCGTTTTGCTAGGTATAGTAGTTTGGGCTGCATTTGTGTTCTCTTAGGGTCTGTATGAGATCTGCCCAGGATCTTCTGGCTTTCATCATCTCAGGTGAGAAGTCTGGTGTAATTCTGATAGGCCTGCCTTTATAGGTTACTTGACCTTTTTCCCTTACTGCTTTTAATATTCTTTCTTTGTGTAGTGCATTTGGTGCTTTGATTATTATGCGCTGGGAGGACTTTCTGGTCCGGTCCAGTCTGTTTGGAGTTCTGTAGGCTTCTTGTATGTTCATGGACATCACTTTCTTTAGGTTAGGGAAGTTTTCTTCTATAATTTTGTTGAAGATATTTACTGGACCTTTAAGTTGCAAATCTTCACTCTCATCTATACCTATAATCCTTAGGTTTGGTCTTCTCATTGTGTCCTGGATTTCCTGGATGTTTTGGCTCAGGGGCTTTTTGCATTTTGCATTTTCTTTAACTGTTGGGTCAATGTTTTCTATGGTATCTTCAGCCCCTGAGATTCTTTCTTCTATCTCTTGTATTCTGTTGTTGATGCTTGCATCTAGGACTCCTGAATTCTTTCCAAGATTTTCTATCTCCAGAGATGTCTCACTTTGTGATTTCTTTATTGTTTCTACTTCCATTTTTAGATCCTGGATGGTTTTGTTCAGTTCCTTCACTTGGTTGTTTGTGTTTTCCTGTAATTCTTTAAGGGATTTTTGTGTTTACTCTTTAAGGGCCTCTACCTGTTGCCCCATGCTCCCCTGTATTTCTTTCAGGGATTTTTGTGTTTCCTCTTTATGGGCTTTTACCATTTGACCCATGTTCTCCTGTATTTCTTTAAGGGAGTTATTATGTCCTTCTTGATGTCCTCTAACAGCATCGTGAGATGAGATTTTAAATCCAACTCTTGCTTTTCCGGTGTGTTGGGGTATCTGGGATTTGCTGTGGTGGGAGAACTGTGCTCAGATGTTGCCAAGTAGCCTTGGTTTCTGTTGGTAGGGTTCTTGTGCTTGCCTTTCGCCATCTGGTTATCTCTGGTGTTAGTTGGTCTAGTTGTCTCTGGCTGGAGCTTGCCCTTCCTGTGGGTCTGTAAAGCTGTGTCTGTACTCCTGGGAGACCAACTCTCTTCTGGCAGGGTCTGTACACAGAAGGCTGTGGAGCTGCCTGGTTCCCTGCTGCAGATGGTGACTGGAAGGGTAGATTCCTGTCCCAGCAGCTACACTGATCGTATGGCCAGTGTGCTCCTAGCTTTACCCCTCCAGAGAGAAGGTGGAGATCTCACCTCCGCACTCACAAGTGAAATCGCTGCTGGGAGATCACTCTCTCCTGGTGGGCTAAGCACAGAAGGCTTTGGAGCTGCCTGATTCCCTGCTGCAGATGGCAGCTGGAAGGGAAGACTCCTGTCCCAGCTGCTCCACTGATCGTATCCATAGCGACTCTTATAAAGGAAAATATTTAGGCTTACATTTCATAGATTTAGTCCATTATCATCATGCTGGGAAGCACGGTGGGAAGACAGACATGGTGCTGGAGAGGTAGTTGAGACTTCTACATCTGGTCATTGTGTATTCTTCCTATGAACCCTCTAAATTCTAAAGAAGCTTGAAATTAAACATTTTAAAAACTAATAGTCACATAACACTGGTCTTTCTGGAATTGCTTCAATGTGTTAGCAGCATATTCCATGTTCTGATGCTCTTTAGACATGGAGGATGGTTTAGAAAGACAGCCGTGTGAATCTTAAAGATACTCATCTCTACTCTGTCCAATATGTGTCTGTGTTTAAATAAACACTATCTGAAATTAGAGGAAAGCACCTTGGAACCATCTCTTACACTTCATATGGTTGGTCCTCTCTGGCCAAGGATCATTGAATCTGTTAGAGCATCTCCTGGAGTCCTTGTCTGGCTTGAGAAGGCTTTTACTGTGCTTTAAGCTCTATTCCCTCTTGGTCATTTTGGTGTCTCTTATTGTCTCAAGTGAAACAGACTGCTTTAAAACTAATGCCTAGGATTACTCCATATCCTTATAGTAATGGACTTCCAGAAGCTAACAGAAGTGGAGGCATGGCTGTACTCTCTGAGTCTACTCCTCAATATTGTCATTGCCTTAGCAATTTCCCAAAGATTAGACAGTTAATTTGTCGCTCAAGGTTCCACATCCATGGATTCAGCTAAAAACAAAAAACAAACAAACAAACAAAAAACCTAGGCATGATATACATACCTATAATCTCAGCCTTCAAGTGGTAGAGGTAGGAGGATTTTCAATTCAAGACTACCCTGGGCTACTTGTGAGATTCTATCTTAATACATCACTGTCCTCATGGAGAAAAAGAAATGGAAAGGAAAAGGAGATATAGAAGGATATAGATGAAGAAAAATGGAAGGAGAGAGAAGGAGAAGGAAGAAGAGACTATTTGAAAGATGATAATTCTGTACCAAACATGCAGAGATTTATCTGCTTGTCATCATTTCCTAATAACTCAATGTATCTTCTTAGAATCAACATTGTAAACCATCTAAGTTGATTTATGATGTAAGGAGGATGTGTCTGGGTTCTATGCTATTACTACACAATTTTACATAGGACACCTGGTCATCCCTAGATGTGATATTGATGAGGGGGCCTGCAACCAAAGTCCCATGTATACAGAGAACTGACTATATGCTGACTGTTAACTACACCTTATGGAAATTGTCAAGGTGATAATCAGAATCTGGGGAAGATTCATTAATGCAAATGAGTCTGGTACATCTATGGTTAGACAGGGTCAGTGTTGGGGAGGTGGCACAGAGTCAAACAGTGATCACCAAGAGCCCTCCTATCTAATCTCTTAACTAATTTGAACCATTTATTCGAATGGTTGATCTAAGCTCATCTTTACCTCAGCCCTGATGACATGGAAGGAATATAAAATTAGTAGCATCAGAAACTTAGACTCGGTGCTTAAAGAACTTTCTCAGACCAAATCTCCACAAAACTAAGAGAGAGTTAAAAATAAACAAGGAGCAAAACTGACAATGCAAGTCTTTAAAAGGTGGTTGACCACTTGACCAAAGCCACAAGATTGAGTTTATCTCACATGTGGTAAATAGGAAGCAATGGGAGCCCATGTCAGGTATACCCCTGATGGAGTTTAGGCCTGGTGTAAGGAACTTGCAGGTATGAAGACTGACTTGTATGAATGGGATTTTATTCTGTTTCCCTGAAGCCTACAACACATTCAGTCAGGAGTCCTGAGTAATAGTGACTCCAGATGACAATGAGGCTGTTGTCATGAGAATCTGAGCTTCAAACAGAAGTCCTCCAAGGCCGGGGAAATCAGGCATTTACAAAGAGCTGTGGAGTATGGATGAAGAATTAGCAAGTAATCATTGGATATGAAAGGAAGAGAATTAAAAGGCTAGAAACCAGTGTTTGAGGTGTACCTGAGAACAATCTCGCTCCTACTGTGTTCTTTGTGTCCACTCAGTTTTGGTGGGTCAGCTTCCTCCAGATCTTTCACTCTTTTTCTTGGCAATTATATGTAGGTGTCAGTGGCAGCACCCTGCAGGCCCCAACTTGATAGCCTCCAATTAGACCTTAAAATTCTTTAATCCCTACTCTGTGATCCCTGTAACCTGCATAGCTGGTAGACATAAAGATATTCCAAAGAGACATTATATCTCTTCCTTAGACTAAGACCTAGTGAAACAGTGGATTCCATAAAATTTGAATTTCCCTGGAATCTCATTCTGGGAATGATTCTTCCAGATGAAAACTCTGCTGAATAAACATTAACTCATTATCTGAATACTTTGATTCAAAGAAGGGAGCTGAGAATTAGGGAGGGACTTACAGGGAGGGAAAAATTCATTATATGGCCTGTTTAAATTACTTAATTGTACATATCTTTTTTCTCTATCTAAGCCTGTTAGGACCCCAAGGATAGAGTAGTTTCTTTATATCTTTATCACTATTCCAACTTAGTCACATTGAATAAATATATTAATATGCTTTCAATTTCCATTAATATTTTTTTATTCTTTTCTGTTGTTTTCTTCTTATTTTAAAGAATAATCTCACTATTGAGACTCTGTGTATAGACTAGGCTATCCTTGGACATCAGAGAGATCTGACCACTTTGCCTCCTGAGTGTCTTCATTATAGGTAGGCATGTTACAGCTAGAAAATTCAGTTCCTTTAATTGGCTTATTTAGGACAAGTGGCTGAGCCTGACTGGTGAGGGTCAAAGCCTTTGGTCTTAACTCCAGTAACAGAAGGCTCCCATAAAACTCTACTGTCTTCCAATGGTGAGCAATATCTTTTTCTTTATCATGGAGTCTGTTATAAGTCACCAAAGGACTAGAGCAGAGTTCTTCAGGCTCAAGGAGATAAGTGGTTTTGTTAAGTGTAACTGCTCATCTTACTCATCCCGTCATTGTAATGACTCACTAAATGAAGTTGAAGGCCATCTAAGACAGGCATGGTAGCAAAGGCCTGTAATCATGGTGCTTAGAAAGTGTAGGCAGAAGTTTCAGAATCTCAAAATCATCTAAGGAGAGAATGGTCAGTAGGGTCTGATGGAAGGTTCATAGAACCAAGGGAGACTGTGATTGGCTCAGGACAGTGCCTATAGACTTTACTGTAGCACCAGAACTTCAGGTCTATGGCATCAGCAAGTGATAGCTGAGGTATTTACCACCTCATGGTTTGTATTCTGGATACTGTTTACTGTTCAAGGTAGCCTAGGTCACTTCAGAGTCAGTTTCCTATTGCTCATTAAAGAAAGGAATTCTCCTGCAAGTAGGAGAATTAGCCTTAGGCAGGGATGAGCTCCCCAATTGCATGTGTCCCAATGCAAAGTATTCATCCCTGAAATCATAAACACACAACCAACAGAAATGGACTCAGCAGGTTTTATTCATATATTTGCATGTACTTACACATATTTAAAATTAAGAAATTGGAAGGGAAGAATTTGGGAAGGGATGGAGAAAAGACAAAGAAGGGGGGAAAGTGATGCAATATATTTTATTGAAAATATATAAGAATACATTTTAAATAAAAACACAGCTAGAGAGATAGTATAGCATTTAAGAGCATTGGGTGTTGTTACAGAGGACATAGGTTCCATTCTCAAAAACCACCTGTAACTCCAGTTCCAAGGGATCTGTTGCCCCTTCTGGTTTCTGCAGGTACTGCACACAGACATATGCTGGCAAAACACCCATATACACAGCAAAAAACAAAACAAAACGAAGCTAAAATGGATTTCTCTAAAGTGATGTCTTAGTCCTGAATTCCTTTTGGCTTCGCTTGGAGGCTGCTGTGGCCTTCTTCTAACTCAGGGAGGGATTGTCCCAGTAACTCATTATTAGACACTGGAGCTGAAAGGCAGGGGTGATGCTACCTGTGGTAGTACAAGCCCGCAATCTCAACATTCAAGAGACAAAGCAGGAAGATCATGAGTTCAAGACCTATCTCAGCTACATAATGAATCTGAGACTACCTAGAGCTAAATAAACCCTGTCCCATTGTCACTCAAATATTTTCATCAACAAGAGGTTAGAAAAATATATATTATATGCATACATACATACATACATATCCTTTTCTACTTAATGTATATTTGGGAAAATAAGGATAATCCATAATAAAATATTAAAATAAATTTCTGTGAGGAGGGAGGAATTAAAGTTCACTTTAGCTTTTTGGCCTTTCCCTTCTGCATCTGTAGTTTGGCATTTCCTCTATCAAACATGGATTGCTTATGCAGTTTAATCAAAAGCAAAAGCTGTGACAAATAGGCTACACAACAGTTGTAGTCTGTAATGTGCTATAATTTCATTCTAATTCCTATGGATTTAAAAAATATGATAGCTCATACACATTTATAGCCCAGATGCAGAGGTCATATGTAGATCTGGAGAGTCTCCAGGTGCAGAAGGACAAGAAAATCTCCAGTACTTGAGATAAAACACACACTGCCCAAGATGAGATTTTGTTTTCTCATTAAGCAGGAGCAAAGGTTGCTTCTGAGCAAGACACTGACTTTACTTATTGCAAGAAGAGTTTAAGAAGCTGAGAACAGAGGAAAAATCATCTGAATATGAGAAAGAAATCAGAAGTCTGCAGAACAGTTTCCAGCTTAGATGTCAGCGGTGTGAAGAATAGTGAAGAGAGGAGGCAGCAGGTCATAGGTCACTGAGTTGCATCCTTACTTGAGAAGATGAACACATCTCTTGGTAGATGGCATGAAGTTACTGATCTAGCAAATACCTCTTTGTCAGTACCTGTCCATTAACATCACCAGAAGCAATTTGCTTTATTTGGCATTGCCAGTAGTATACCCTAACAGTTTTACATCGAGGATATATTATCTCCCCAGCTCTGGGTCATAACTTAGAAGGGCTCCTGACCATCTGTATCTTCCATGAAATATATTAGTAGTGCTCTAAAGTGCACATTATGTTAACAGGATGTAACCTCCACTTTGGACTCATTGGTAACACATATGGGCATCAGAGGATGGGAAGTAGATCTAAATGAAATTTAGGGTCTTTCTAATTAAGTGAAATTCTTAGGAGTTTAGTGGTGTAGGGTATTCAGAGACATTAAGTTCAAGGCGAAGGATAAATTAGTGTACTCCCACCACCAAGAACGAAGCACAACATTTAGAACTACTATTAGGATTCTGGAGACAGCATATTCCTCACTTGGGTGTGTTATACCTGCTGCTGCAGGCCAGATGGAGACTGAGAGATGGTCTTTCCTTTGCTGGAAGGAATAGGACCTGCTATTTATCTTGGACCTTCTGGAGCCACAAAGCTGACTTTGTCCAGACATTTCATCGACTGGGTTTAATCTGCATTGTTATTCTAGATGAGAAGTGACAATCAGTGATCCTTTGGCAGGATCCTGAACTCACAGGAGCCTTGTGGCAGTCTAGGACGGCTAGCATGCCTATCTCATGTACCTGTTACTACAGGTCTCCAGAGTTTTCTCTCTTTGATTGAGAGTGATACAGCCACACACAGCTGGAAGGACAAAAGTCAAGTGTAGGGACTGGAGAGATGTGTCCTCCATTAAGAGTATTTCTTGCAGTCTCAGAGGACTCGCATGAGGGCTAACAAACCTCTTTAACTCGAATTAGGGTGGAATCTGGTGCCCACTTCTGGCCTCTGTGGGAATTGCATACATGTGGTGCCCAAATATTTGGCAGGCAAAAATCCATATATTAATATTTTTTCTATTTAAATGTGTGTTATCATTTTAATTGTTATGTTCCATATAAGGATTTATTATTATCTACTTTGCAGTGTGGTTTTTATCAGGTTCACTGCTTTACAGTGGATACTTTCCTCTTTTATTTTGTACTCTTAATTTAAAAAGTCATTCATAGGAATGATAATTTGTAGAGATTTTGCTTAATATGTGCAAAGACCTAGCCTGATTTACAAGTACAGTACAAATTAGACTTAGTGCACATGCTTATAACCTCAGAACCCAGGAGTTAGAACAGAAAGAAATATTTACAAATATCTTCAGGCATGGCACAATGACTTTGAGATTATCCTGGGTCACAGTATATCAATAAATAAAGATATTGAAAACAGCACATAGGCCTTCTCCTAGCATCAGATAATAACACTTGTTATATTGTTTCTCAATAGTTTTCCAGTGACTTCTCCAGGGATATATTGCTTCAGAGTCTATGGTCTCTTCTTTTTCATTCTTTTTGGCCTGACTCCCTTTGAATGTTTAATAATGACAGTGGTTTTCAAATATACTAAACATTGTGGCATTATATAACATTTTATTCCTATCCTGACTTAAATAAAATTGCTCCTACTCTATAAATTCTGTTAGCTTCTTTAACTTAAACAAAAGGAGAGAACACGGTCTGAAATTGTGATTTAGAGCACATCTCATGCCAGTTTCAGTGGAAATAAGTAAAGCACCTGACTTTTGAGAAGTTCCTGATGTGGCAAGAACTTGGTGTGTATGTGTGTGTGTGTGTGTGTGTGTGTGTGTGTGTGTGTGTGTGCGCGTGCGTACGTGCATGTGAACATGCATGTATTCAGAAGTTTTTATATAATCCTTTGTTTACATGATGTGGCAGACCAAGGCAAATTAAGGGGATAGATAAATCAAAGCCACAGGTAATGATATATAGAAACAGAGTCACTCATTAGCCAGCATGCTCAACGGATCTGCATATAATCACATAACTCACAGAGGAAGTTCCAATCAGCATTTTAGATTTTCTTCAAGGGTTCTTTATATAGAATTCAAGTCCTCTAGTTTGCATGGCCACTACAAATACCTGAGCTACCTTCCTAAGTTAATTTCTCATTGTCAGATGCTAAATTTTAAGAAATGGTTTTATGGCAATGTGTCTTACATTCCTGTATTTAGCCTTCCCACTCTTTCAGACTTCTCACAAATATTGCATTTCCATGAATCAAGCACTGTTGATGCTATGGCAAGGTGAATGATGAGTGGGTTGGCACTGTAGTCACCTTCGAGAGGATATCTGTAACTTTAGCTGCTTGTGCAATGGATCTATCCTAAATGTTTAAACTGTCCAAAAGAGGTGATATAGAAAGGGCAGGAGCTATGGTACCTCAGAGAAGAGTCCTTCTAAGGGACCAAAATAAAACTGAGCAGAAGACAAAGATTCTGAAAACAAGATAGAAATTTGATGATGGCATTCATAGTAGGAGAGTGTTATGTGAGAGGGGTAGCTTACACAATACACTAAGGTCAGATTGTTGGGATTGTTATAATTTCTATTCAGAGCATAGTAATTGAGGACAGTTCCCCCCCTTATTATAGAAAGAGAATAGGCAAAAATATCATCTAAAAACCAATGGAAGTATTTGTTTTGGGTGTCAGAAGACTGATTTGTTTTTGGTCCTTGTTGAAAGGCCAGTAGTTTGGTGAAAACACTTGAGGAATTTTGAACTAACCAGTATAAGCTCAGAATCAGCTGCTGTCTCTCTACTTTTAGAACCTTGTGCAAAGTATTAAAAGCTAAATTTTGAGAAACTATTTTTAGCATCATTATTAACGCGAGTTATGTTTAGTAAGGTGAAATATGATTCTATTAAGACTTGGACTATGTTTCAGAACCCTTCAAAAAAGAATATAACTTGAATCAGCCGTTTGTTACTTCACTCAGAACACATACCTAGGACTTTGTAAGAGAAGCCAGTTCAAGTCCAAGGACACAACATGGAATTTCTGAACAATTCTCCAAATCTATGAGTTTGATAACAGAAGATAATACAGCCTCGTTAAGTTGGGCAGTATGTATGGTTAGTGTATTGAAGGTCACAAACTATTTGGGAGAAGTACTCTAGAAAGAGATGGTGTTCTATGTTTGATAAATACAGCTTTTAGATTTGGCTTCAGTATTTAAGAAGATAGTTCAGTTTCCCTCAGCTGTTTATGGACCCTGCAATGCTGAAATAAGCAAAGGTCTTCTCTTTTATCTGGGACAATGAGATATATCCATATGTGACAAAAGACAACCAGAAGTGAGAATTTGTTTTCTAAATAACATTCATATGATTAAACATACATTTTGAGGACTGGTGTCCCTTCAATTACTAAAGAGACACACTGCAATTTAGAAGTTATCATACTTTACTTTTGCCTGATTAATATTGCATATTTAGCAAAATCAAGTTCAGTTTATGTTCTGTTAAGGCCTATTGAAAATTCATCCCTAAGTTATCACTTGGGCTTCTGAAAATCTCTTTACCTTCAAATTTTTCTTTGTACTATTATCTCTCTTAGTGAGCATAACTCCACATCCTTGCTTGGACTGAATGTGACTTCTCTAGGAAGCACTGAGAGATTCATCTCTGTGTTTGACTCTCCTCAATGTAGACTGGACATAGGATAGAATTGAACTTATATTACAGGCAGTTTGTCATCAATGTTGAGCTGAGGACAGAGAGACTTTAATACCACATCTATTTCCTTTAAGTCTCATACTCTAAGTGCCTTAAATACTTCACTTATTCCTTCATAACTTGCAAAGGCTTTGTAGTTTTTTCTTATTTTGGAAACATCCATCATAATCTAAGTATTAATCCTTCCTTATTAAAACAATTTACATCTTTACATTATTCTAACACTTTATATTTGTTAATACCATAATAAACAATAGATTTAACAAACAAATTCACAATCTATATTGAGAATATTTATTCAGTGGTGGGGAGTAAACAATGATTATCCCCTCTTTCTTTTTTTTTTAAATTTTATTTTCTAAGTTATTTTTTTATTTACATCCAAATCATTTCCCCATTCCCGTTTCCTCCCTCCCCGAAAGTCCCATAAGCCCCCTTCCCTCCCTCTTTTCCCCATTCAACCCACTCTCGTTTCTCTGTCCTGGCATTCCCCTACATCCACTCTTTCCAGGACCAGGGGTCTCCCCTTCCATCTTCTTGGAAATCTACTGATATGCAAAATCTGTATAGGGTATTCCGAGATTCTGGGTTAATATCCCCTTATTAGTGACTGCATACCATGTGTATTCTTTTGTGATTGGGTTACTTCACTAAGTATGATATTTTCAAGTTCTGACCATTTGCGTAGGAATTTCGTGAATTCATTGTTTTTAATTGCAGAGTAGTATTCCATTGTGTAAATATACCACATCTTCTGAATCCATTCCTCCGTTGAAAGACATCTGGGTTCTTTCTCGCTTCTGGCTATTATAAATAAGGCTGCTATGAACATAATGGAGCATGTGTCCTTATTGCATGCAGGTAAAGCTTCTAGGTATATGCCCAGGAGTGGTATAGCCGGATCCTCCGGGAGTGTCATGCCCAGTTTTCTGAGGAACCTCCAGACTGCTTTCCAGAGTGGTTGTACCAGCTTGCAATTCCACCAGCAGTGGAGGAGTGTTCCTCTTTCTCCACATCCTTGCCAACAACTGCTGTCTCCTGTGTGTTTGATCTTAGCCATCCTGACTGGTGTGAGATGGAATCCCAGGGTTGTTTTGATTTGCATTTCCCTAATGACTAAGGATGATGAACATCTCTTTAGGTGCTTCTCAGCCATTAGATATTCTTCAGGTGAGAACTCTTTGTTTAGCTCTCTACCCCATTTTTTAATAGGGTTACTTGCCTCTCTGGAGTTTAACTTCTTGAGTTCTTTGTATATATTGGATATTAGCCCTCTGTCGGATGTAGGGTTGGTAAAGATCATTTCCCAGTTAGTTGGTTGCCGCTTTGTCTTTTTGACAGTGTCTTTTGCCTTGCAAAAACTTTGTAATTTAATGAGGTCCCATTTGTCTATTCTTGATCTTAGAGCATAAGCTATTTGAGTTCTGTTCAGGAAATGTTCCCCTGTGCCCATATGTTCAAGGTTCTTCCCTAGTTTCCTTTCTATTAGTTTCAGTGTGTCTGGTTTTATGTGGAGGTTCTTGATCCACTTGGAATTGAGCTTAGTGCAAGGAGGTAAGAATGGGTCAATTTGCATTCTTCTGCATGGTGACCTCCAGTTGAACCGGCACCATTTGTTGACAAGGCTATCTTTTTGCTTCTGGATGGTTTTAGCTCCTTTGTCAAAGATCAAGTGACCATAGGAGTGTGGATTCATTTCTGGGTCTTCAATTCTGTTCCATTGATCTACATGCCTGTCACTGTACCAATACCATGCGGTTTTTAACACTATTGCTCTGTAGTACAGCTTGAGGTCCGGGATACTGATTCCCCCAGAGGTTCTTTTACTCTTGAGAATAGTTTTAGCTATTCTGGGTTTTCTGTTATTCCAGATGAATTTTTGAATTGCTCTTTCTAACTCTATGAAGAATTGAGTTGGGATTTTGATGGGATTGCATTGAATCTGTGTATTACTTTTGGTATGATGCTCATTTTTACTATATTAATCCTGCCAATCCATGAGCATGGCAGATTTTTCCATCTTCTGAGGTCTTCTTCAATTTCTTTCTTCAGAGACTTGAAGTTCTTGTCATACAGATCTTTCACTTGTTTGGTTAGAGTCACGCCAAGATACTTTATATGGTTTGTGGCTATCATGAAGGGTATTATTTCTCTTACTTCTTTCTCAGCCTGCTTATCCTTTGAGTATAGGAAGGCTTCTGACTTGCTTGAGTTGATTTTATATCCGGCCACTTTGCTGAAGTCGTTTATCAGCTGTAGGAGTTCTCTGGTGGAGTTCTTTGGGTCGCTTAAGTATAGTATCATATCGTCTGCAAATAGTGATAGTTTGACTTCTTCCTTTCCAATTTGTATCCCTTTGACCTCTTTTTGTTGTCTAATTGCTCTAGCTAGAACTTCAAGTACTATATTGAAAAGATATGGAGAGAGAGGGCAGCCTTGTCTAGTCCCTGATTTTAGTGGGATTGCTTCAAGTTTCTCTCCATTTAGATTGATTGTGGCTACCGGTTTGCTGTAAATTGCTTTTACTATGTTTAGATATGGGCCTTGAATTCCTGATCTTTCCAAGACCTTTAGCGTGAAAGGATGCTGAAATTTGTCAAATGCTTTCTCAGCATCTAATGAGATGATCATGTGGTTTTTTTTCTTTGAGATTGTTTATATAGTGGATTACATTGATGGATTTCCTTATATTGAACCATCCCTGCATCCCTGGGATGAAGCCTACTTGATCGTAGTGAATGATCGTTTTGATGTGTTCTTGGATTCGGTTGGCAAGAATTTTATTGAGTATCTTTGCATTGATATTCATAAGAGAGATTGGCCTGAGATTCTCTTTCTTTGTCAGATCTTTGTGTGCTTTTGGTATTAATGTAATTGTGGCTTCATAGAACGAGTTGGGTAGTGTTCCTTCTGTTTCTATTTTGTGGAACAGTTTGAAGAGTATTGGTGTTAGGTCTTCTTTGAAGGTCTGATAGAATTCTGCACTAAAACCATCTGGACCTGTGCTTTTTTTGGTTGGAAGACTTCCAATGACAACTTCTATTTCTTCAGGGGTTATAGGACACTTTAGATGGTCTATTTGATCCTGATTTAAATTTGGTATTTGGTATCTGTCAAGGAAATTGTCCATTTCCTCAAGATTTTCTAGTTGTGTTGAATACAGGTTTTTGTAGTAGGATCTGATGATTTTTTGAATTTCCTCAGTTTCTGTTGTTATCTCTCCCATTTCGTTTCTGATTTTATTAATTTGGATACTATCTCTGTGCCCTCTGGTTAGTCTGGCTAAGGGCTTATCTATCTTGTTGATTTTCTCAAAGAACCAACTCTCCTGATCGATCCACATCAGAGAGTGGGGTTTGAAATCACCCACAATTATTCTGTGAGGTGCAATGTGTGCTTTGAGCTTTAGTAAAGTTTCTTTTATGAATGAGGGTACCTTTTCATTTGGAGCATAGATGTTCATAATTGAGAGTTCTCCTTGGTGGATTTTCCCTTTTACCATTCTGTAGTGTCTTCAGTGTCATTTTTGATGACTTTAGGTTGAAATTCAATTTTATCTGTTAATAGGATGGCTACTGCAGCACGTTTCCTGGGACCATTTGTTTGTAAGATTGTTTTCCAGTCTTTTACTCTGAGGTACTGTTTGTCTTTGACACTAAGGTTCGTTTCCTTCACGCAGCAAAATGCTGTGTCCTGTTTACGTATCAAGTCTGTTAGTCTATGTGTTTTCATTGGGGAATTGAGGCCATTGATGTTAAGAAATATTAAGGAATAGTGTTATTGCTTCCTGCTATTTTTGATGCTATCTTTATGTTTGTGTGGTTATCCTTTTTGGGTTGATGAAAGAAGATTACTATTTCGTTTTTTCCAGGTTGTACTTTCAGTCCTTGTATTGGCGATTTCCACCTATTATCCCTTGCAGGACTGGGTTTGTGGAAATATATTGTTTAAATTTGGTTTCATGCAATATCTTGGTCTCTCCATCTATGGTGATTGAGAGTTTTGCTGGGTATAGTAGTCTAGGCTGGCATTTGTGTTCTCTTAGTGTCTGTATGATATCTGCCCAGGATCTTCTGGCTTTCATAGTCTCTGGTGAGAAGTCTGATGTGAATTGGAGAGGTCTTCCTTTATATGTTACTTGGCTCTTTTCTCTTACTGCTTTTAATATTCTTTCTTTGTTTAGTACATTTGGTGTTTTGATTATTATGTAATGGGAGGTATTTCTGTTCTGGTCCAGTCTGTTTGTAGTTCTGTAGGCTTCTTATACGTTCATGGGCATCTTTCTCTTTGGTTTAGAGAACTTCTCTTCCATAATGTTTTTGAAGATATTTACTGGCCCTTTAAGTTGCAAATCTTCACACTCATCTATACCTATAATCCTTAGGTTTGGTCTTCTCATTGTGTCCTGGATTTCCTGGATGTTTTGGGTTACACGTTTTTTTGCATTTTGCATTTTCTTTTACTGTTGAGTGGATGCTTTCTATAGTATCTTCGGCATCTGAGATTCTTTCTTCCATTTCTTGTATTCTATTGTTGATGTTTGCATCTATGACCCCTGATTTCTTCCCAAGGTTTTCTATCTCCAATGTTGCCTCCGTTTGTGATTTGTTAGTTGTTTCTACTGTATTTTTTAGATACTGGATGGATTTGCTCAGTTCCTTCAGTTGTTTGTTTGTGTTTTCCTATATTTCTTTAAGATATTCCTGTGTTTCCTCTTTCAGGACTTCTGCCTGTTGACCGAAGCTCTTCTGTATTTCTTTAAGCAATTTTTCTGATATACTCTAAATGAGACTACCAGATAGCTATCCGTTTGGGATAGTGTTTACTGTTCAAAACTGGATATAATTACTACACTATATTTGACCATGCGTTTTGGCGAAAGCAGGATGTGTTACCAATGGAAGAAAATTGTTTGCACATAGACCCAACAGTAAACGCACTAAAATGTCACTGCATTCATGTTGCTTTCTGGCAAATAGCCAGAAGAGTGTTTCGATTACACATTTTATATATGGTGATTTTAAGAATACTGGGTCTTTAACCATGTTATTTTGCACAAAACAACGATATCCTGTATAATTCATGATGTACTCTAAAGGAGATTACCAGATAGCTATCCGTTTGCGATTGTTTTTTATTCTTCAAAACTGGATATCATAACTACATTGTATGTGACCATGCTTTTCCGTGAAAACATACGATGTGTTACAAGTGGAAGAAAAGTGTTTGCACATAGACCCAACAGTAAACGCACTAAACTGTGACTGTATTCATGTTGCTTTCTGGCAAATAACCAGAAGAGTGTTTGGTTTAAAATTTATATATACTGTGAGTTTAAAAATACTGGGTGCTTAAACATGTTGTTTTGCAAAAAACAACTATAATCTGTACAATTCATGATGTACTCTAAATGAGATTACCAGATCGCTATCCGTTTGGGATTGTATTTACTGTTCAAAACTGGATATCATTACTTTTTTTTTTTTTTTTTTTTTTGGTTTTTCGAGATAGGGTTTCTCTGTGTAGCCCTGGCTGTCCTGGAACTCATTTTGTAGACCAGGCTGGCCTCGAACTCAGAAATCCTCCTGCCTCTGCCTCCCAAGTGCTGGGATTAAAGGCGTGCGCCACCACCGCCCGGCTGGATATCATTACTACATTGTATTTGACCATGCGTTTCCATGAAAACATACCATGCGGTACAAGTGGAAGAAAAGTGTTTGCACATAGACCCCACAGTAAACGCACTAAAATGTGACTGTATTCATGTTGCTTTCTGGCAAATAACCAGAAGAGTGTTTGGTTTAAATTTATATATACTGTAATTTTAAGAATACTGGGTGTTTAACCATGTTGTTTTGCACAAAACAACGATGTCCTGTACAATTCATGATGTACTCTAAATAAGATTACCAGATAGCTATCCGTTTGGGATTATCTCTACTGTTCAAAACTGGATATCATTGCTACATTGTATTTGACCATGCGTTTCTGCGAAAACAAACGATGCGTTACAAGTGGAACAAAAGTGTTTGCACATAGACCCAACAGTAAACACACTAAATTGTGACTGCGTTCATGTTGCTTTCTGGCAAATGACCAGAAGAAGAGTGTTTCGTATACACATTCTATATACTGAGAGTTTAAGAATACTGGGTGTTTAACCATGTGGTTTTGAACAAAAAAACGATATCCGGTACAAATCATGATGTACTCTAAATGAGTTTGCCAGATAAATATCCGTATGGGATTGTTTTTACTGTTCAAAACTGGATATCATTACTACATTGTATTTGACCATGCGTTTCCGCGAAAATATACGATGTGTTACAAGTGGAAGAAAAGAGTTTGCACATAGACCCAACAGCAAACGAACTAAAATGTGACTGCGTTCATGTTGCTTTCTTGGCAAATAACCAGAAGAGTGTTTCGTTTACACTTTCTACATACTGTGATTTTAAAAATACTGGTTGTTTAAACATGTTGTTTTGCACAAAACAACGATATCCTGTACAATTCACGATATACTCTAAATGAGACTACCAGATAGCTATCCTTTTGGAATTGTTTTTACTGTTCAAAACTGGATATCATTACTACATTGTATTTGACTATGCGTCTTCATGAAAACATACCATGCGTTACAAGTGGAACAAAAGTGTGCACATAGACCCAACAGTAAACGCACTAAAATGTGACTGCGTTCAAGTTGCTTTCTGGCAAATAACCAGAAGAGTGTTTTGTTTCCACGTTCTATATACTGTGAGGTTAAGAATACTGGGTGTTTAACCATGTTGTTTTGCACAAAACAGCAATGTTCTGTACAATTCATGATGTACTCTAATTAAGATTACCAGATAGCTATCCGTTTGGGATTGTTTTTACTGTTCAAAACTGGATATCATTGCTGCATGGTATTTGACCTTGCATTTCGGCAAAAACAAATGATGCGTTACAAGTGGAAGAAAAGTGGTTGCACATAGACCCAACAGTAAACGCACTAAAATGTGAGTGCGTTCATGTTGCTTTCTGGCAAATAAACAGAAGAGTGTTTGGTTTAAAGTTTATATATACTGTGAGTTTAAGAATACTGGGTGTATAAACATGTTGTTTTTGCACAAAACAACGATATCCTGTACAATTCATGATGTACTCTAAATGAGATTACCAGATAGCTATCCGTTTGGGATTGTATTTACTGTTCAAAACTGGACATCATTACTACAGTGTATTTGACCGTGCATTTCGGCGAAAACGTACGATGCGTTACAAGTGGAACAAAAGTGTTTACACATAGACCCAACAGTAAAAGCAGTAAAATGTGACTACGTTTATGTTGCTTTCTGGCAAATAACCAGAAGGGTGTTTCGTTTATACTTTCTACATACTGTGACTTTAAGAATATTGGGTGTTTAACCATGTTGTTTTGCACAAAACAACGATATCCTGTACAATTCATGATGTACTCTAAATGAGATCGCCACATAGCTATCCGTTTGGGATTGTCTACTGATCAAAACTGGATATCATTACTACATTGCATTTGACCGTGCATTTCCGCAAAATCATATGATGCGTTACAAGTGGAAGGAAAGTGTTTGCACATAGACCCAACAGTAAACGCACTAAACTGTGACTGCGTTCATGCTGCTTTCTGGCAAATAACCAGAAGAGTGTCTGGTTTAAAGTTTATATATACTGTAATTTTATGAATACTGGGTGTTTAAACATGTTGTTTTGCAGAAAACAACGATGTCCTGTACAATTCATTATGTACTCTAAATAAGATTACCAGACAGCTATCCGTTTGCGGTTGTTTTTTACTCTTCAAAACTGGATATCATAACTACATTGTATATGACCATGCTTTTCCGCGAAAACATACGATGCGTTACAAGTGGAACAAAAGTTTTTACACAGAGACCCAAAGTAAACGCAATAAAATGTGACTGCGTTCATGGTGCTTTCTGGTGAATAACCAGAAGAGTGTTTCGTTTACACTTTCTATATACTGAGAGTTTAAAAATACTGGGTGTTTAAACATGTTGTTTTGCACAAAACAACGATATCCTGTACAATTATTGAGGTACTCTAAATGAGATTACCGGATCCCTTTTGGGATTGTCATTACTGTTCAAAACTGGATATCATTACTACATTGTATTTCACCGTGCGTTTCCGCGAAAACATACGATGCGTTACAAGTGGAAGAAAAGTGTTTGCAAATAGACCCAATATTAAACGCTCTAAAATGTGACTGAGTTCATGTTGCTTTCTGGCAAATAACCAGAAGAATGTTTGGTTTAAAGTTTATATATACTGTAATTTTAAGAATACTGGGTGTTTAAACATGTTGTTTTGCACAAAACAACGATATCTTGTAAAATTCATGATGTACTCTAAATGAGATTACCAGATAATTATCCGACTGAGATTATCTTTACTGTTCAAAACTTGATATCATTACCACATTGTATTTGACCATGCGTTTCGGCGAAAACATATGCTGCATTACAACTGGAAGACAAGTGTTTTCACATAGATCCAACAGTAATCGCACTAAAATGTGAATGCGTTCATCTTGCTTTCTGGCAAAAAACCAGAAGTGTGTTTCGTTTACACTTTCTATATACTGTGAGATTAAGAATACTGGGTGTTTACACATGTTGTTTTGCACAAAACAATGTTATCCTGTATAATTCATGATGTACTCTAAATGAGATTACCACATAGCTATCCGTTTGGGATTGTCTTTACTGTTCACAACTGGGTATCATTACTACAGTGTATTTTACCATGTGTTTCCCCAAAAACATACGATGTGTTACATGTGGAAGAAAAGTGTTTGCACGTAGACCCAACAGAAAACGCACTAAAATGTGATTGCGTTCATGTTCCTTTTTGTGCCAATAACCAGAAGAAAGTTAAGTTTACAGTTTATATATACTGTGAGTTTCTGAACACTGAGTATTTAACATGTTGTTTAGCACAAAACAAGGATACTATGTCCAATTCATGATATACTCTAAATTTGATTACCAGGTTGCAATCTGTCTGGGATTGTCTTTACTGTTCAAAACTGGATTTCATTACTACATTGTATTTGCAAAAGCGTTTCGGAGAAAACCATACAATGCGTTACTAGAGGAAGAAAAGTGTTTTCACATAGACCCAACAGGAAACGCACTACAATGTGAATGTGTTCACGTTCCTTTCTGCGATAATATCCAGAAGACTGATTCTGTCAGAGGTAATGTATACCGTTAAAACACAGGACTTTGAATCGTGTCGTTTAACACAAAACTATAAAATTATGTGCAATACATGATACGTTCTATGTGTGATTAGGAATTGTTTGTCGTCTCCGCCATCCTTGCTCCAGTGTCCAGGTAGTTGGGACCCCCAGGCTCAGAGACAGACAGGCATAATATCGCTTGGGTCTCAGGCAGTTTGTGTGTACCCTACTCCCAAGAGCTGGGCACGTGTGCATTAATCTACCTGCCAGCCCTGCTGTGGGACTTCTGCCCTGCAGAGGGACGCCCCCTGCACCCCCTCTGGGAGAGATCACACACTCCTGCACAGGGCGGGAGCCTACCAGCCTCCCTCTGGTGACCTCTGCTCCAGGAATCCACTATGCTGAGCCTTTTGATGTGCAGGGACTCCCCAATATAACATCATTTGGGGTAAGGCACATCAGGGCTCCAAAGTCACTCAGGAGCAGGGCAGGTCCCAGAAAGCGGTGCCAGGGGAATCCCTGTAATCCGGGGGGGGTGCCATAATTAGCTTTTGCAGGCTCACAGGAGGTCCAACCAACAGCCAGTGACAGCAGGACCAACAGACATCAGAAGTAACCAGATGGCAAAAAGACGTAGGAACGTTACTAACAGAAATCAAAGTAATATGGCACCATCAGAACCCAACTCTTCAACAGCAGCAAGTCCTGGATACCCCACCACACCCAAAAGACAAGATCTGGAGTTAAAATCAATTCTCATGATGCTATTAGAGGATCACAAGAAGGATAAAAATAAATCTAATGAATTACAGGAGACCAAGAAGCAACGGTTAGAAGCCCCTAAAAAGGAAACACAAAAATCGATTAGAGAAATGCAGGAGAACATGGATCAACAGATGGAGGCCCACATGGAGACAACACAATAATCGCTTAAAGAAATGAATCAACGGGTAGATGCACACATTCAAAGGAATCACAAAAATTGCATAAAGTAGTGCAGAAGAATATGGGTCAACAAATTGATGCCCATAAGGAGGCAACACAAAAATTGCTTAAAGAAATGAATCAACGGTTAGATGCCCTTTCAAAGGAAACAAGAGAACTGCTTAAAGAAATGCAGGAGATGATGGATCAACAGATGGAAACCCATGAGGAGGAAACACAAAAATCGCTCAGAATAATGCAGGAGAACGTGGGTCAACAGGCAGAAATCCTGAAAGAGGAAATGCAAAAATACCTTAAAGAAACACAGGAAAATACAAACAAGCAAGTGAATGATCTCAGCAAATCCATCCAGGAACTAAAAAAGGAAGTAGAAACAATTAAGAAATCACAAAGGGAGACAACTTTGGAGATAGAAAACCTTGGGAAGAAATCAGGAGTCATAGATGCAAACATCAACAATAGAATACAAGAGATGGAAGAAAGAATCTCAGGTGCTGAAGATACCATAGAAAGCATCGACTGATCAGTCAAAAAAATGAAAAATGCAAAAATCGTGTAACCCAAAACATCCAGGAAATCCAGGACACAATGAGAAGACCAAACCTAAGGATTATAGGTATAGATGAGAGTGAAGATTTGCAACTTAAAGGGCCAGTAAACATCTTCAACAAAATTATGGAGGAAAACTTTCCTAACTTAAAGAGAGAGATGCCGATGAACGTTCAAGAAGTCTACAGAACTCCAAACAGACTGGACCAGAACAGAAATACCTCCAGTCACATAATAATCAAAACATCAATTGTATTAAACAAAGAATATTAAAAGCAGTAAGAGAAAAGGGCCAGGTAACATAAAAAGGAAGACCTATCTGAATCACATCAAACTTCTCTCCAGAGACTATGAAAGCCAGAAGATCCTGGGCAGATCTCATGCAGACACTAAGAGAGCACAAATGCCAGCCTAGACTACTATACCCAGCAAAACTTTCAATCACCATAGATGGAGAGAGCAAGATATTCCATGATAAAACCAAATTTTCACACTATCTTTCCACAAACCCATCCCTGCAAAGGATAATAGGTGGAAACCACCAATACAGGGAGAGAAACAACACACTGGAAAAAATGAGATAGTAACCTTCTTGCATCAAACCCAAAAGTAGATAACCACTCAAACATAAAGATATCGTCAAGTGTGGCAGGTGGCAATAATCACTATTCCTTAATCTCTCTTAATATCAGTGGTCTCAATTCCCCAATAAAAAGACATAGACTAACAGACTGGATACGTAAACAGGACCCAGCATTTTGCTGCATGCAGGAAACGCACCTTAGTGTCAAAGACAAACACTACCTCAGAGTAAAAGGCTGGAAAACAATTTTACAAGCAAATGGTCTCAAGAAACGAGGTGGAATAACCATCCTAATATCAGATAAAATTGACTTTCACCTAAAGTCATCAAAAAAGACACAGAAGGACACTACATACTGATCAAGGGAAAAATCCTCCAAGAAGAACTCTCAATTCTGAATATCTATGCTCCAAATGCAAGGAAAACCTCATTCGTAAAAGAAACTTTACTAAAGCTCAAAGCACACATCGCACCTCACACAATAATACTGGGTGACTTCAACACCCCGCTCTCTGAAATGGATTGTTCAGGAAAGCAGAAACTAAACAGGGACACAGTGAATCTACTTGAAGCCTTGGACCAAATGGAACTAACAGATATATATAGAACATTTCATCCTAGAGCTAAAGAATACACCTTCTTCTCAGCACCTCATGGTACCTTCTCCAAAATCGACCATATAATTGGTCACAATCAGACCTCAACAGATATAAGAAGGTAGAACTAATCCCATGCCCGCTCTCAGAACGCTATGGAGTAAGGGTGGTCTTAAATGGCAACAAAAACAACAGAAAACCCACGTACACATGGAGGCTGAACAATGCTCTACTCAATAATAACTTGGTCAAGGTGGAAATAAGAAAGAAATCAAAGACTTCTTGAAATTTAATGAAAATTAAGGCACAACATACCCTAAAATATGAAAAGCAGTGCTAAGAGGAAAATTCATAGCCCTGAGTGCCGCCAAAAAGAAATGGGAGACAGAATACACTAGCAGCTTAATGGCACACCTGAAAGCCCTGGAACAAAAAAAGCAAATACACCAAAGAAGAGTAGAAGGCAGGAAATCTATAAACTCAGGGCTGAAATCAATCAAGTAGAAATAAATAAAACCTTACAAAGAATCAAAAAAACGAGGAGTTGGTTCCTTGAGAAAATCAACAAGATAGATAAGCCCTTAGCCAGACTATCCAGAGGGCACAGAGACAGTATCCAAATTAATAAAATCAGAAACGAAAAGTAAGTGATAACAACAGAAACTGAGGAAATTCAAAAAATCATCAGACCCTACTACAAAAACCTGTATTCAACACAACTAGAAAATCTTGAGGAAATGGACAATTTCCTTGACAGATACCAAATACCAAAATTAAATCAGGATCAAATAGACCATCTAAACCATCCTATAACCCCTGAAGAAATAGAAGTCGTCATTGGAAGTCTTCCAACCGGCACTCCGCCATCTTTGCTCCAGTGGCTGGGAAGTTGCTACAGCCAGGTTCTGAGACAGACAGGCATAATATCACTTGGGTCTCGGGCGGCTTGTGTGTATGCGGCTCCCAAGTGCTGGGCTGATCTGCAGTAACCAGGGCGCCAGCTCTGCTGTGGGACTTCTGCCTGGCAGAGGGACCCCGCACTGGGCGGGACCCATCCAGCTTTCCTTCCGCGACCTCTGTTCCCGCAGACTGCACTGAAGAGACAGGTACCCAGATTCTTCCCCAATATAACATCACTTGGGACACGGCCTGTTGAGGCTTCCGTCTGCGCCCAAGAACGGGTCAGCGCTATGGTCGTCTGGGTGCCAGATCAGCAGGCCATCACATCTGCAGGGTGAGCAGCGCCACGGAGAGTGTGCAGAGTGCACTCCGCCATCTTTGCTCCAGTGACTGGGAAGTTGGGACAGCCAGGTTCTGAGACAGAAAGGCATAATATCACTTGGGTCTTGGGCGGATTGTGTGCACGTGGCTCCCAAGAGCTGGGCGGATCTGCAGTAACCAGCATGCTAGCTCTGCTGTGGGACTTCTGCCTGGCAGAGGGACGCCTCCTCCCCCCCCCCAGGAGAGATCACACACCCCTGCACAGGGCAGGAGCCTACCAGCCTCCCTTTGGCGACCTCTGCTCCAGGAATCCACTAGGCTGAGCCTTTGGATGTGCAAGGACTCCCCAATATAAGATCACTTGGGGCAAGGCACATCAGGGCTCCAAAGTCACTCAGGATCAGGCAGGCACCAGAAATCGGTGCCAGGGGAATCCTGGTAATCCAGGGGGTGCAGAAATAGCTTTGCAGGCTCACAGGAGGTCCAACCAACAGCCAGTGGCAGCAGGACCAACTAACATCAGAGGTATCCAGATGGCAAAAGGCAAACGTAGAAATGTTACAGAAATCAAAGTAATATGGGACCATCCGAACCCAACTCTCCAACAGCAGCAAGTCCTGGATACCCCACCACACCCGAAAGACAAGATTTGGATTTAAAATCACTTCTCATGATGCTATTAGAGGATCACAAGAAGGACTCAAATAAATCTCATAAAGAATTACAGAGACCATGAATCAACGGTTAGACGCCCTTACAATGGAAACACAAAAATCGCTTAGAGAAATGCGGGAGAACATGGATCAAAAGATGGAGGCGCACAAGGAGACAACACAAAAATCGCTTAACGAGATGAATCAACGGGTAGATGCACTCACAAAGGAATCACAAAAATTGCATAAAGAAATGCAGAAGAATATGGGTCAACAGATGGATGCCCATAAGGAGGCAACACAACAATTGCTTAAAGAAATGAATCAATGGTTAGATGCCCTTACAAAGGAAACACGAGAACTGCTTAAAGAAATGCAGGAGACAATGGATCAACAGATGGATCCCCATGAGGAGGAAACACAAAAATCGCTCAGAGAAATGCAGGAGAACGTTGGGTCATCAGGAAGAAATCCTGAAAGAGGTAATGCAAAAATACCTTAAAGAAATACAGGAAAATACAAACAAACAAGTGAAGGATCTCAGCAAATCCATCCAGGAACTAAAAAAGGAAGTAGAAACAACTAAGAAATCACAAAGGGAGACAATTTTGGAGATAGAAAACCTTGGGAAGAAATCAAGAGTCATAGATGCAAACATCAACAATAGAATACAAGAGATGGAAGAAAGAATCTCAGGTGCTGAAGATTCCATAGAAAGCATCGACTCAACAAAGAAAATGCAAAATGAAAAAACGTGTAACCCAAAAATCCAGGAAATCCAGGACACAATGAGAAGACCAAACCTAAGGATTATAGGTATAGATGAGAGTGAAGATTTGCAACTTAAAGGGCCAGTAAACATCTTCAACAAAATTATGGAGGAAAACTTCCCTAACCTAAAGAGAGAGATGCCGATGAACATACAAGAAGCCTACAGAACTCCAAACAGACTGGACCAGAACAGAAATACCTCCCGTCACATAATAATCAAAACACCGAATGTTCTAAACAAAGAAAGAATACTAAATGCAGTAAGAGAAAAGGGCCAAGTAACATACAAAGGAAGACCTATCCGAATCACATCAGACTTCTCACCAGAGACTATGAAAGCCAGAAGATCCTGGGCAGATCTCATGCAGACACTAAGACAGCACAAATGCCAGCCTAGACTACTATACCCAGCAAAACTCTCAATCACCATAGATGGAGAGACCAAGATATTCCATGATAAAACCAAATTTTCAAAATATCTTTCCACAAATCCAGCCCTGCAACGGATAATAGGTGGAAACTTCCAATACAGGGAGAGAAACAACACCCTGGAAAAAATGAGATAATAACCTTCTTGAATCAAACCCAAAAGTAGATAACCACTCAAACACAAAGATAGCGTCAAGAATGGCAGATGGCAATAATCACTATGCCTTAATCTCTCTTAATATCAGTGGTCTCAATTCCCCAATTAAAAGACATAGACTAGCAGACTGGATACGTAAACAGGACCCAGCATTTTGCTGCATGCAGGAAACGCACCTCAGTGTCAAAGACAAACACTACCTCAGAGTAAAAGGCTGGAAAACAATTTTACAAGCAAATGGCAACAAGAAACGAGGTGGAGTAGCCATCCTAATATCAGATAAAATTGATTTTCAACCTAAAGTCATCAAAAAAGACACAGAAGGACACTACATACTGATCAAGGGAAAAATCCACCATCAAGAACTCTCAATTCTGAATATCTATGCTCCAAATGCAAGGACACCCTCATTCGTAAAAGAAACTTTACTAAAGCTCAAAGCACTCATCGCACCGCACACAATAACAGTGGGTGACTTCAACACCCCGCTCTCTGAAATGGATCGTTCAGGAAAGCAGAAACTAAACAGGGACACAGTGAATCCAGTTGAAGCCTTGGACCAAATGGAACTAACAGATATATATAGAACATTTCATCCTAGAGCTAAAGAATACACCTTCTTCTCAGCACCTCATGGTACCTTCTCCAAAACTGACCATATAATTGGTCACAAATCAGACCTCAACAGATATAAGAAGATAGAAACTAATCCCATGCCTCCTATCAGATCACTATGGAATAAGGGTGGTCTTCAATGGCAACAAAAACAAAAGAAAACCCACGTACACATGGAGGCTGAACAATGCTCTACTCAATGATAACTTGGTGAAGGTGGAAATAAAGAAAGAAATCAAAGACTTTTTGAAAGTTAATGAAAATGAAGGCACAACATACCCTAATTTATGGGACACAATGAAAGCAGTGCTAAGAGGAAAATTCATAGCCCTGAGTGCCACCAAAAAGAAACAGGAGACAGCATACACTAACAGCTTAATGACACACCTGAAAGCCCTGGAACAAAAAGAAGCAAATACACCAAAGAGGAGTAGAAGGTAGGAAATCATCAAACTCAGGGCTTAAATCAATCAAGTAGAAACAAATAAAACCATACAAAGAATCAACAAAACGAGGAGTTGGTTCTTTGAGAAAATCAGCAAGATAGATAAGCCCTTAGCCAGACTAACCAGAGGGCACAGAGATAGTATCCAAATTAATAAAATCAGAAACGAAAAGGGAGAGATAACAACAGAAACTGAGGAAATTCAAAAAATCTCAGATCCTACTACAAAAACCTGTATTCAACACAACTAGAAAATCTTGAGGAAATGGACAATTTCCTTGACAGATACCAAATACCAAAATTAAATCAGGATCAAATAGACCATCTAAACCGTCCTATAAGCCCTGAAGAAATAGAAGTTGTCATTGGAAGTCTTCCAACCAAAAAAAGCACAGGTCCAGATGGTTTTAGTGCAGAATTCTATCAGACCTTCAAAGAAGACCTAACACCAATACTCTTCAAACTGTTCCACAAAATAGAAACAGAAGGAACACTACCCAACTCGTTCTATGAAGCCACAATTACACTAATACCAAAAGCCCACAAAGATCCGACAAAGAAAGACAATCTCAGGCCAATCTCTCTTATGAATATCGATGCAAAGATACTCAATAAAATTCTTGCCAACCGAATCCAAGAACACATCAAAACGATCATTCACTACGATCAAGTAGGCTTCATCCCAGGGATGCAGGGATGGTTCAATATAAGGAAATCCATCAATGTAATCCACTACATAAACAATCTCAAAGAAAAAACCACATGGTCATCTCATTAGATGCTGAGAAAGCATTTGACAAAATTCAGCATCCTTTCACGCTAAAGGTCTTGGAAAGATCAGGAATTCAAGGCCCATATCTAAACATAGTAAAAGCAATTTACAGCAAACCGGTAGCCAGCATCAATCTAAATGGAGAGAAACTTGAAGCAATCCCACAAAAATCAGGGACTAGACAAGGCTGCCCTCTCTCTCCATATCTTTTCAATATAGTACTTGAAGTTCTAGCTAGAGCAATTAGACAACAAAAAGAGGTCAAAGGGATACAAATTGGAAAGGAAGAAGTCAAACTATCACTATTTGCAGACGATATGATAGTATACTTAAGGGACCCAAAGAACTCCACCAGAGAACTCCTACAGCTGATAAACGACTTCAGCAAAGTGGCCGGATATAAAATCAACTCAAGCAAGTCAGAAGCCTTCCTATACTCAAAGGATAAGCAGGCTGAGAAAGAAGTAAGAGAAATAATACCCTTCACGATAGCCACACACCATATAAAGTATCTTGGCGTGACTCTAACCAAACAAGTGAAAGATCTGTATGACAAGAACTTCAAGTCTCTGAAGAAAGAAATTGAAGAAGACCTCAGAAGATGGAAAAATCTGCCATGCTCATGGATTGGCAGGATTAATATAGTAAAAATGAGCATCTTACCAAAAGTAATACACAAATTCAATGCAGTCCCATCAAAATCCCAACTCAATTCTTCATAGAGTTAGAAAGAGCAATTCAAAAATTCATCTGGAATAACAGAAAACCCAAAATAGCTAAAACTATTCTGAAGAGTAAAAGGACCTCTGGGGGAATCAATATCCCAGACCTCAAGCTGTACTACAGAGCAATAGTGTTAAAAACCGCATGGTATTGGTACAGTGACAGGCATGTAGATCAATGGAACAGAATTGAAGACCCAGAAATGAATCCACACTCCTATGGTCACTTGATCTTTGACAAAGGAGCTAAAACCATCCAGTGGAAAAAAGATAGCCTTTTCAACAAATGGTGCTGGCTCAGCTGGAGGTCAACATGCAGAAGAATGCAAATTGACCCATTCTTACCTCCTTGCACTAAGCTCAATTCTAAGTGGATCAAGGATCTCCACATAAAACCAGACACACTGAAACTAATAGAAGGGAAACTAGGGAAGAACCTTGAACATATGGGCACAGGGGTGAATTTCCTGAACAGAACTCCAATAGCTTATGCTCTAAGATCAAGAATAGACAAATGGGACCTCATTAAATTACAAGTTTTTGCAAGGCAAAAGACACTGTCAAAAAGACAAAGCGGCAACCAACTAACTGGGAAATGATCTTTACCAACCTTACATCTGACAGAGGGCTAATATCCAATATATACAAAGAACTCAAGAAGTTAAACTCCAGAGAGGCAAGTAACCCTATTAAAAAATGGGGTACAGAGCTAAACAAAGAGTTCTCACCTGAAGAATATCTAATGGCTGAGAAGCACCTAAAGAGATGCTCATCATCCTTAGTCATTAGGGAAATGCAAATCAAAACAACCCTGAGATTCCATCTCACACCAGTCAGGATGGCTAAGATCAAAAACACAGGAGACAGCAGTTGTTGGCGAGGATGTGGAGAAAGAGGATCACTCCTCCACTGCAGGTGGGATTGCAAGCTGGTACAACCACTCTGGAAAGCAGTCTGGCGGTTCCTCCAAAAACTGGGCATGACACTCCCGGAGGATCCGGCTATACCACTCCTGGGCATATACCCAGAGACTTTACCCGCATGCAATAAGGACACATGCTCCACTATGTTCATAGCAGCCTTATTTATAATAGCCAGAAGCTGGAAAGAACCCAGATGTCCCTCAACGGAGGAATGGATTCAGAAGATGTGGTATATTTACACAATGGAATACTACTCTGCAATTAAAAACAATGAATTCACGAAATTCCTAGGCAAATGGTCAGAACTGCTGTAGGGCGTGGTTAGGGGCAGGTTATAGCGAAGAAGGGGGTGTGGCTGCAGATGCTGCTTCACAGAGCGGGAGTGAGTGAAAGGAGGGGACAGGGCTAGGTGCTTAGAGTGACATGAGGGTGCACAGCACCAACTGCTGCGGGGAGGGGCTAGAGGGTTAGTGAGGAATGGGGCATGGCTTCCACCCGGTCCCGCCCCCAGGCCTTCTTAGGCCTGCTGTACTGGAATGACCCCTGTTCTACACAATGAGCAGTGAGAGCATTGTACTGGCCACACCCTGGCATGCTGACCACACCCCTCACCCTTGACTCATGCCAGCCCCTGACCCCACCTTGACCTACTGCCCTGACCTCTGGTCATCCAGAGGATGTATTCCTCCTTGAACTGGTCTGCCATGATCACGTGGGAGGAGCTGCTGAGGACCAACTTCCTGCAGGTGGGCGGGGCTGCAGGGGCTTCCTCAAGGTATAGGGTGTGTTCTTGGGGACTTCCTGCTTATATGGGCGTGTCACTCAGAGGCCAAGTCAGGACAAGGGTGTGGCCAGTGATAAGCCTGCCTCACACTGGTTGCTGTTACCACTGAGGGTGTTTCTTGAGTTGATGGGCGTGGTCAGCAAAGGGGCGTGGTCAGGAGGGGAGGGCTGGGCCAACAGTGACAGGGCTTCTTCAGGACTGTGGGTGTGTCCTGCAGTGAAGGGCGTGGTTGTCTCCCTAGGTGTGCCCCTGAGAGGGTGTGCTCTTCATGGTGGAAAGATTCTGATAAAAAGACAGTCATCAAAGACAGCATGCATGGAAGGATTCTGTTATGCGAGTGGGGTAACAATCACAGTACACAAAAGTCAGACAGTGAGGACTATTATAATTTCTATTCAGGATGAAGTGAAGAACTTAACTAGGGCAGTGTTACGAAGAAAAGAATAAAGAGTACCATCTAGAAACCATGTCATGGTTTGTGTTGGGTGTTAGAAAACTGATTTTTTGGCTTTGATGTAAGGCCAGTAGTTTGGTGGAAACAACTGAGGAAATTTACACTAAACAGAGTAATCAAATAAACCGTTGAAATCCCCCCCCCCTTCTCTACGGCGGGGCTCTGGATTTCTGAGGACAAGAGGATGCTAATGGCTGTGGCTTGCTAGATGACATGGCCCAGCCCCGACTCCGTGGATCCTCATAGCCTTGTAGCTTCTCCACAAGCCCAGGCTTTTGGTTGTTGTTGTTGTTGTTGTTGTTGTTTTTGTTTTGTTTTATTTTATTTTTTTGATGCTGAGAGGCTTCCGTGGCCCCAGCTTCCAAGCTGCTGTGGCCTGGCTCGGTGGAGCTTCAGAGCCATAGAGCCATGTATGCAAATCTATGCAAGTTCACACAAATCAACCATAGCGGACATCTGGTCGACCACAGGTGAGGGGTAGTGTGGAGGAGGGATGGAATTCAGACAACTGGTCGACCTCTGAGATATGGGGGAAAGAAAATAAAAGACCCAGTGTGATTGGGAGTACTGGTCTACCATAGTGCACCAGACCCAGGCAAGGAGGAGGGAGAAGGGACACCCCATCCACCTGGGATGGGAGAGGAGAGAGTGAGTGACTGTAAGTGCATATGTATACATGCTCATAAGAGAGAGAGAATGAAAATAAATAAAAAATAAATAAATTTTTAAAAATTTAATAAAAAAAAAAAAACCATGGCTCTATGGCTCTGAAGCTCCACCGAGCCAGGCCACAGCAGCTTGGAAGCTGGGGCCACGGAAGCCTCTCAGCATCAAAAAAATAAAATAAAATAAAACAAAACAAAAACAACAACAACAACCAAAAGCCTGGGCTTGTGGAGAAGCTACAAGGCTATGAGGATCCACGGAGTCGGGGCTGGGCCATGTCATCTAGCAAGCCACGGCCATAGCATCCTCTTGTCCTCAGAAATCCAGGCTCATGGAGAAAGGGGGGGGGGAATTTCCTCCGGGAACGGACTTCTGGTCGACCTGATCAAGCCACCACCAACCCCTGTAGTTGTCGTACAGCCACTACCAGCCCCACGTAAATCTCCCGGTACAACCTCCTAGGTAGAGACGGTCCTTAAACAGGACACAATCTCCGGAACGCACCGTCTTCTTGCCGGGCCTCCCATCACCCTGGCCGCCTCACGGCAGGCACTTCCCTGTCCTTTGTCATCAACCGGGGAACCAGGAACGTTGCGGAAACTTGTCACCACTAGGTGTCGCCCGACAACCAAGCAAACCAATACAGATCGCTCACGCGCCGCCACACTTACTCACTCCCTCACTCACTCCGTCTCTCCGGAGGGTCCTCCCTAGCTCAGGGGGACACTCACCCAGGCATGACGGAGCAGAGTACCCACCACTCCTCCCGAGTGGCACAAACGGTCCCCATTTTCCCCGCCTAAATGTGGGCTGGACTCCGGCCGACCCCCCTCAGGCACCCAAAAAAAACCCGAAAGTATGACAGGGAGCTGTGAAAACAGGCTTACTTAATCATTCTCCAAGTTAAAGTACAAGTACATGACTGAGGAATCAGCTAGCGGGACAAGGAACAGGCACAATTTAACAGAAGGGAGCCTCCAAACACGGTGTTGCAGCGACATTTTTGTCTCTCTCATTCTTAAAACACTCCAGGGCTTCGCTTAGGGTTTTCTGTTTCATTTTCTATTCCTCGCTGCTGCTGCTGCTACCACCACCGCCCACCCGCCTGCCCTCACTCATCCACCTGTCCCCTTTTGAAAGACTAAATACACAGCGCAAATTTAAAAAGTGGTGGAATAGTTAAAATTCCCGTTTGTGCCTTTGTGCTTGCTTTGTGTTTGTTTGTGTTTGTTTTGTTTTGTTTTTCTAGGAATACCTTTTCATACTGCTTGTTTTCACTTTGGCCAGAAAATAATTATTGTATGTGCTGCTTTCCCTTGGTCATGAGTGAGTGTGTGTGTGTGTGTGTGTGTGTGTGTGTGTGTGTGATGGTATATCTGTTTCCTTACTTTCTTTCCTTTTTTCTATTAATACAGGGTCGATCTTTCTACATAACTCAACCTGACCCTGCCCTTCACTTCAACTGGCTATGTAGAACAGGCCATTTGTGATCTCTGAGCATCCACCACCACCTTATCTGCCTATTTCCAGCTCCTGACTGCTGGGGTTACTGAGTTTGTGCAGTACAGAGTTTAGCAAGGGAACCAGGGACACACCTGGAGGCTGAGATCATGATAGATCAGCATTAGTGGCAAAGGGCTTTCCTTTGGAGGTGGTTACAGATAGACTATATTGCCAACCATCTTGGGAGGATTGCTAAAGAGAACCAGTCAAGCCTCTCTTGCTTTCTTTTCTGGGCCTCTCTGCCCTGCCTCATAAAAAAAGGTGAAGAAAGGTAAAAGAGATAGAGGAGAAAGAGGAGGAGGAGAAGGAGGAGGGGGAGGAGGAGGAGGAGGATAACAAATATAATGATGTTTAAAATAATTTTGATAGACTCACTCATTCATAGCAGCACTCAGAAAAAAAAAATCCTAAGAGCTTCAGTGAGACTATGCATCTGACTCCCTGAGGGTAAGGGAGGCAAAACAACCCATAGGTCTTTCTGGCTAGTAGATAGAATTAAATCAAATGAAAAAGTGAAGTAAATATCGAATAAATGAAAAGACACATCTTAAGCACAGAGTTTCCTCAAAAAGCTGAAAAGGGCAGACTTTGGAAAGAAGCACAAAATCAGAAAGCAGTTCTTCTCCCACACCACCACATGCAACTCGACCACCCCACCATCTTTGTGTGGTGGGGGTAGTGCGGGGGGTTTCCAGACAGGGTTTCTCTGTGTAGCCCTGGCTGTCCTGGAACTCACTCTGTACACCAGGCTGGCTGGCCTCGAACTAAGAAATCCACCTGCCTCTGCCTCCCACTGCCCAGCGCACCCCACCATCTTAGTTGCATATTTTCAGCTCCTGACTTATAAAGTTACTGAGTTTACTACACAGTTACACAGTTCAGCATGGCAGGCAAGTACACCCCTGGGGTCTGAGAGCATGTTAAGTCAGCTCTCTGGATGGGGGCAGAAAGAGAGAGAGAGAGAGAGAGAGAGAGAGAGAGAGAGAGAGAGAGAGAGAGACAGACAGAGAGACAGAGACAGAGAGAGACAGAAAGACAGAGAGACAGAGACAGAGAGAAACACAGAAAGACACAGAGAGACAGAGAGACAAAGAGAGACAGAGAGACAGAGAAACCATAAACCAGGCACCCAGTACCACCTTCCCTTGTTTGTTTGTTTGTTTTATCCCAAGTTAATAATTATAATTC